>CAUYTI010037505.1:0-51297 GCA_963575145.1 Galago senegalensis | reverse complement strand
CATGTATACATAGATCATGAATACATTTATGCCTTTGTATGATTCAATATGTTGAAAGTCAAATATATCAAGTATTGAACACAAATGTCTTAACACTGTGTTTAAGTAAATGAGGTGAAAGCTATGTTAATTAGTAGGATATAAGCACTGCTCTTTAATTTTCATAGGACTTACTACCCCATGTTCTCAAACATTTAGTTAAAATATCAATCCCCACAGAGGCCTTTCCCAGCTGAAATTTTAAAATAGAGTATACATATTCCATTTGATGTTTATATATTTTTATTTCAAATAATCACAAAGTGAAACACATAAAAGTATACAGGAAAAAAATTAACTGGTATCATTATTGTACTTAAAAGCGTTTTTTGGTTTAGAAATAATGCGCTTTTTTATTAATGCCTTTAACTGCGAGATCTAGTAATTACTATAATGTCTCAGTAGTGAGGATTCTAAATGACAGCTTGAACTGTCTATGACAACTCTAACATAATGAAAAATATCTATGATTTGTATTGGTGAAAAATTCACAGGATATGCTGATACTATTGAAGTATATTCATGATAGAAAAAAATGCTAAATTTCAGTGGAGAGTATTTTAGGTAAATATATAAATTTTCTCATCTAAACTCATGAATTTTACTTATAGACTACTCAGGAGTCTATGGACCTCATATTAATAACCTTGACTAGTCCAA
Source organism: Galago senegalensis (assembly GCA_963575145.1). NCBI lineage: Eukaryota > Metazoa > Chordata > Mammalia > Primates > Galagidae > Galago > Galago senegalensis. Next base: position 50,598 of record CAUYTI010037505.1, on the reverse strand, counting down.
ATTCTTCATTCTACATATAAGAAACTATTTTGACATTCTAATGATTTGTCAACATAAATTAGGTGGGATGAAAGAGTTGACAGAATGCTAACTCTCCTAACTTTTATTTCAGTGCTGAAAGGCAAACGCACAACCCCCAAACTAAGTAGAATAGTAGGTGAGACAGAACATTCACATTTTACTGCTGGGGAACAACATCTGGAAGAATATTTTCATGTATAGGTGATTTGATAGGTCTTTAAAAGAATTTGAAATGTCAACTACAACTTACAAAGTTAAGGATCAAAATACTTGCACTTGACCCCACCTTGTCAATATCCATCCTCTTTCTTTTGTCCATCTCCATGGGCTGCTATCATTAACTAAACAACAAAGACAACAAAACTTCAGTACCTGTAGGACATATTTACTCTGTTTTTAGATGGATTTTTTTCCCTGTTTACCTTGAGGTAAGACTATAGACTTCATAAAACCTGGGACTTCCCATGTCCTACCCAGTACCATGTCCTTATGCAAACTGTAAATTTCCTAACACATGGTAGGTTTATTGTACTAACAAACAAGTGTACTAAATTATAGAGTTCATTTTATAAAATACGTTTTTTTATTTGTATTAAACACTGGTAAGTTAAAAACATGAGATAGCATGGCATTGAATGAAATTAAAGATTTCTTCATTGCTAGCTAAGAAAAGGGTCATGTTAAAATCACAAACTAGCATCAAGCCTATAATACAAAAATATGGTAAGAGAATCATTATTCTTAGTTATACTTAGATATAATTATACAAGGTATACGGAATTGGGATTTTCCTACATCATATGAAGAAATATTTCATAATCTCTTGGTAAGACTCAATAAGGAAGTATACTTATTTATTACCAGCATTTATAAAAGTATACAGGTGTCCATAAAGTTCACGTTATGGGCACTCCACTGATAGAACATTGGGCCTATACACACACTTGCCTGGAAAAGCAAGCTTTTCAATTTTTAGAGTAAGTTTGAGAGAAACTTATCTATCTATATAGCAGTAGATAGAATTCTCTAAAAGAATTTTCAAATCTTCATGCAGGTAGGTGGAAGATGCGATGTTTAAAATGAAAGGAGACATTCGGATAGCAGGTGGGAGGGATAAGTGAAATGATGTAGGCAGAAGCAAAAGCACAGCAGTGGGTTAGAGAAATGTTTGACCTTGATGTGGGCGGTGAGTAGAAGGCAATCAAAAATTGGTTATAGGAATAAAAATGAGAAGTGCTTGGGGGAAAAACTGAGTTTTAAAAGGTGCTTTACTGTAGGGCCAAGAAAGCCAAAGGCACGTTATGAAACAGGCCTGGGACCTGTTCACGGTTCATTGGAGGACTACTGCTCACCAGGCCATCTCAAAGCAGGCATGAAGAAGTTGTCTGTCACCATGAGTTAGGGCAATTAGACCTTATACTGCAGGATGGACACTTTAGGAATTGTAAGAATGAGAAGAAAAATTATACCTCCCAATAAACTCTTTCCTTACTATTATTTCTTGTTAAAAATCCCTCTTGATTCTAATGAGAACCAGTAAAGTAGTTAAAAGGATAGATATTTAAATTAAATAGTCTTGGCCCACTTCTGGGTTTCTCATTTATAGGCTGTTACATTATGCAAGCACTTAATCTCTGGAAGACTCAGTTTTTTTCTGGGGTAAAATGAAGTAATGAATACAGAGGAATTAGCAGAAGTTCCAGCACATAGGTTATAAACCTCCAGTAAGCATCAGATATTATGATTATTTTTGTTGCTGCTGTTGTTTTGATTATGCATTGTATTTAATCAATTTGGCTTGATTCATTAGAGGTGTTTTACACCATCATTTTTTTGCACATAATCAAGAAGCTGATATTTAATGTAAAGCTCTTTGATTTCACAGCTAGTGTTTACATTAAAATGGCTAGATACATCTGAGGTCACCCACAATTTAGTCAATGAAATAGAGGTTGAAATTGATTTACTCGAATTTTAGAAACAGAGAATATCTCCAAGTATAAAGTGATTCGGGAATCAGGAATTTCTATTTAGCATAGAAATGATAGTTAAGCAATACTAGATTGGTGAAATTTTCCCTACATTTAGTTAGTTATCAGTATTTTCTTGGTAATCTCCATGACATTTCTAACACGACTGCTGGACAAAGAAATATCAACAGGAAATAGATTTCTTTCTCAGCCATTAATGCTTCCAAGGAGTTTATATGATTTCAAACAGGTAATTTCATATTTTAAAGAGTTAAATATACTGAAATAGAGGATACTAAATATAACACCAAAACGAGTGATCCCAATTCAATAAAATACTTTTTCTTAAAGAAGATGAATAAAAACTCTTCTCCATTGTCAATTCCACACAAGACATCTCATATCTAATCTATAAATTGTACATATTCTATGGAAGAGTATTTCCTTCTTTGAAGATTTTCTGTAAAGGATTGGGAAGGAACAATTTAATTCTTCCATCTAAACTTGGCATTTGCAGTACCATAAAGTATAATCACTATTTTTGTGACAGATTATTCATATAACTAATTGATTTATTTATAATTCACCTTGTTCCAAAAGAACAAAGTCTATTATCAGGTTGAAACCAGAATACGTATTATTGAGCTTTATACTGACAGATGAATCTTTGCTGCAAGATTATGAGAACAAAAATAATAGGAAGAAGTTCCCCAAATGGCCTCACAACTGTACAGGGATTGTCACTGAATGCCACATAGGGGAAGAAAAAAAGAATGACTATATAGATCTATACAGAAACAAATATGTATCAAGACATTAACCTGTCCTGATAGTCATTAGAAAAAACAGAGGGCAAAAAGGTCACTTTAATAAAGGGTTTTGCTAATTTAAAATGAATTAAAAAGTAAAATTATGTTTTGAATGTTGACTTTAAGAATATCTATAAATACCCAAAAGACTCATGTAAGAATATTAATAGCCAATAGCCCCAAACTGGAAACAACCAAATGTCTATTAAGAGTAGTTTGGATAGGGTGGACCCTGTGGCTCAAAGGAGTAGGGCGCCAGCCCCATATGTCAGAGGTGGTGGGTGCAAACCCAACCCCAGCTAAAAACAGCAAAAAAAAAAAAAAAAAAAGAGTAGTTTGGGTAAATGAATTGTAGTTTAACTTTACAATGGAATATCCTATAGGTAGGAGAATATTAGCAGCTAGCAATATTTATAATAATGTGAATGAATCTAATGAAAATGATATTGAGTTAAATAATTCAGAGCAGCATTTATATAAAGCTAAAAATAACCCACAGGATGACCCTTGTGTGAAGCCTTCTTTTAAGTTGCCTAGAGGGTAGTCAAGGAAGAATGTGAGGGGGCTTCCAGGATGTCGCTTATGTTATGTGTGTGATCTGAGTTTCAGTTACACAGGTGTATGTATTAGTTTTGTGAAAATTCATTAAGCTGTACACTTACAATGTAAGCGTGGCTTATGTGTGTGTGTAATTTTAAAAATTACTTCAAAATAAGAAAGATAGTTTAGGTTTTTAAAAACATTCCCCAGTGTAATGATCACTGATGCCTCAGGAAGTCTTGAATGTTCCAGATTTCTAACTCTATAGCCTGATTAGAGCACATTGATCAGAACTTTCATTATCTCAACTAGGATTAGTGGACATCTTCAACAAAATTGACATTTTCAATTAACTCCTTTTTAAAGATCATAATCTTTTAATTGACAAAATACATTGTCTATAGATGTTAAGCTACCTGGAAGGTTGGAGAAAATTACGTGAAATGAAAGTTCTCCTCAGTTTATTTTAAGGTCTTTTTAATTGAAAGAATAAACATTTTAAGCTAGGAATGTTCTTATGTTTTGTATTTTTGCTTCATTGAGTACCTTAAATATTCTTTCAAGCTAAAATTTACCAAATAACATCTCTATGTTATATTTTGAATGGTTTGGCAAAGCTACGTGCTGAGAAATTGTGGGACTTTCTTGATGTAAGTTATTTTCCTTTACAAAATATAAATTTATCAAATTAAAATTAGGAATGCAATTAAAAGAGCTTCTACAAATGGGAATATTCTAAAGGGCAATTACAGAATGGAATCTGAAGCAGTGCGTAAGCGCTCATCATCTAATTTGTACAGTTCTTCCCTTACTTTTGTGGGAATAAATTCTCATATTTTCCTGTTTGCATGTTTATGACTCAGTAAAGGTTTTAAAAGAGAAAAGTCATTTGGTACTAAGTTTTTAAAGTACTCTGAATACATTGTTCACAGAAATATTAAACAAATGCAAATAAAATTTGGGAGATTCATATACTCCCCAAAAGTTAAAAATCATTGCACGTGTAGGTTGATTTGCAAAACAGATTTCAAAGTTTCACATATGTTTAAAATCCATTGATAATGGAAAGCTAAATCAGAAGGTATACACTGCAAATTTGAAGTTTTCTTTTGTATTCAAGATTGGCTTGTTTATTTAAAAAGTTACTTTCATCAGGTATGTATAAAAATAGTTGTATATATTGACACTTCAACTTTTGTTTTGATTGTTATACTATTATAGGTAGTTTATGCAAAATTATAAATTAGTTGCTCATCATAACCAGTTCCAAGTTCATTTCTATTTCTTAGATTTTCTTTATTTGTAAGAATAAGTATTTGTCTCTACACTATGCTCTAACAACAGTTGTAATCACATTATCACCTCGAAATAATTATATTCAATTTTGAATATTAAGTGACACTATATTAGTATTTAAAATGATATCTGATATAACACTTTTGATGTCATCAATTTCCTAAACCCTTATGTGGATTACATAAATTAAATGGAACCATATGATATTTATTTAAATTAACTTTCTTAATATTCTATTTGAATTATCTGATGACACTAAAATGAAACTTGTACTATTTAAGTTATTGGAAAAGTCTGCTACTGTTCTATAACAATTTCTTTTTTACTTTTCATGTATTTACAAAAAAAACTTGGAATTGAAAACAACCTATTGGTTTGGAATTGAAAAAACAAAGTTAAAAATAAATATTTCTAAATTAATAAAAATTCAGAAAATCACTAGAGCAAGTACATGAAGATTTTTTTCAATATACTCTAGCCAGGACTAATTAGCCTTTAATTCCCTTACATAATTTTGAATACAATTCAAAACTATACTTTTCCTTTTTCTCTTTGGTTTCACTAACTGATGACCCACTACACAAATCATCTCATAGGGTGCAACAAAGTTCACAGAAAATATCAAAATATTCAGGGATAGCAGAGCCACAAATTCCTAATCTTGTTCTACTGAAAGGATTTGGTTGTAATATTTATCAGTTAACACTCTACATACTGTCCTTGAAAGGGGATTGTTAGATATCTTACTATTTTCTTCGAACTTAGAAAAGAAGCAGTTTATCTCTGGCTCTCCCTTAGATTTACCTGTCCAAAATAAAAACTGCTCACTGCACATGCATCTTATACCTGTAGATGAGGCCATGGCCAAATATGAGTGTACAAGTTGTTGGTTTAAACAACACATCCTGCATTATTTTAATACAACTAATCCCAAAAGACATACCTCTGGGATATATGCCAAAGTCTATGGGATCCTGGGACAACAAGTGTCAAGTTATATGCTTTTTAAGAGTTCTATGTTGGGCTTCTTCCATGACTTGGCTATTACGAAGTGAGCTGCAATGAATAATCTGGTGACCCATGAATGGATTAATAAATTGTGGCATATGTATACCATGGAATACTATGCAGCCTTAAAAAGATGAAGCCTTTACCTCTTTTATGTTTACATGGAGGGATCTAGAACATATTCTCCTGAGTAAAATGTCTCAAAAATGGAGGAAAAAGTATCCAAGGCACTCAGTACTTCTGTGGAATCTACGTATATTTCACACTTTCTTACGAAAGTGAGAACACAACTATAGCCCAGGATGAAGGAGAGAAATGAAGTTGGGGGGGTGGAGGGAGGTTTGATAGAGGGAGAATAAAAGGCAGGACCACCCCTATGGAGCATATGGAGCATATGACAGGGTACGAGTCAAACTTGTGAAGTGTAGAACATAGATGTTTTGGCATAACAATCAAGTAAATGAGGTGAAAGTTATGTTGATTGGTTTAACGTTAACCACATCAGATTGTATATAAAAAAAAATCAGCACATGTACCCAACATGTGCATGAATGTATTCATGATCTATGTGTATTTGACTTAATTAAAAAAAAAGATTCCTATGTTGACAAACATGTAATTAGTTATTATAGAATTATATTTTCACAATAAAATTTTTACAGACCAACATGTACTCCACTGGTTCTTATCAATCTTTTCTTTTTCACAGTTTGACTCAACACAGAGTTTAAAAAAAAATAAAGATCACTTTTTAAAAAGCATTTAGTGAAGAAGCATAAGCAGGGCAAGATGAAAGTTGGAAAATTCTAGGTGGGTGATAGGGTCATTGGAAAATGTCTTAGTCAGGGGTCTCCAGAAAGACAAAACTGATGGGATATATATAAAGAATAATATATGAGAGGGGATATATAGGAGAATTAGCTCATGTGATTATGAAGGCTGAGAAGTCCCATGACAGGCAGGCCATCTGCAACATGGACATCCAGGGAACTCAATGGCATGACTCTGTCCAAGCTCAAAAGCCTCAAAACTAAGGAAGTCAGTGGTGCAAACCTCAGAGTTCAAAGATTGAAGAATTTTGAGTTTTGATGTCAGGGAGAGGAAAGGATGAATGTCCCAGATGTGTGAGAGAAAAGGAGAGAGAGGAAAAGAGAGAAATTTGCTTTCCTCAGCCTTTTTCTATCAGGCTTCTAGCTGATTGGATGGTGCCCACCCACAATGAGAATGGATCTTCCCCACTAAGTCCACTGACTCACAGTCCAGTCTCCTCTAGAAAAACCCTCAAAAGCAGACAGACACACAGATTTTACCAGATTTCTGGATATTCCTTAACCCAGTCAAGTTGAACTAAAATTAACCATCACAGAAGGCTATTGATCTTAAATTCATTTGTTTCTATTGGCTAGAACACATTGCCACGACACATTGCCAAATTCTATTTAAATTGACAGCAACTACATATCCTTCTCTAGTGGACATGTAGATCACCAGATTGTTTTTATGAGTGTAAGTCGATGATTCTTTGGGCTCCATTTGGAATTGATAGCTTTTCCATTGACTGATTACTTGGTATGTGATTTTACAGACATATAAGTGTATTGCCTAGGTTAATTATACAGTATAATATTATACCTTGAATACATCTCTAGAACTTCTTTTTTTTTTTGTTTTTTTTTGGCCAGGGCTGGGTTTGAACCCACCAACCACCTCTGGCATATGGGCCTGGCACCCTACTCCTTGAGCCACAGGCACTGCTCTCTAGAACTTTTGATAAGGTATAATTTGCTGACATCTTTTTAAACTTGATTGTGCATATAGTATAAGAGATACACAGTAAGAAATGATTATCTTCTAATATATTGGTTCAACTATCAAATATGATTATTCTCTCTGTGACCTAAAAACAAAAATCTATTTTCAATAAAAGCCTTCAGGGACCCATAAAATTGGGTCCTATGTTGTTTCAAATACAGTAGTCAAATCAATAAAAATTGTAGTCTTGTATTATTTTGCCTCTTGTAGAAATATCAAGCCTGATTCCTCAAATAGACTTTTTAAAATATAGCGAGAAAGTTTTCATACTTTCAGACAATTGCTGCTTATTACTCTCATTCCCTCAACTTGGTCCCCTCCATATATGTTCCCTAATGAAATTTAATTTAAGCAATTAAACTGAAACATATTTGTGTCTTCTTTCATTTTTCTAACTGATTTTCATTTCATGGCTGTCATTGTGACATGAGCAAATTAAACTATGAATAATTGAGCATTTTGTATTATAATAATAGCAATGATATTGGATGATCACCACATAATCATTCGGCTTGTTCCATCTAATCTTGCTATTAAGATGAGAGAAATGATTCACAAACTTGGTTAATTACATTTTTTTCAGCACTCTAGAAAATTGGCCAGGCCCAATAACTTGTCAAACTTACAGTTTTAAATCTCATATATTTTAAATAAAATTTTACATAATCTTATATAACATCTAAATTACTAAAGTTTTCTCTTAAAATGGTTGGAGGAATCATGCCGTAAGAATTCACTGGAAAACTTCAGGGGAATGGATATGCGTAGAATCCCTGGGTCAAGATTTTGATTATTCCATTAAGTTCTATCACTTGTGGCCAGTCATACCAATACCATGGGTCTCAATAATAGAATGAGAAGTGGGCTATGATCTCCAACATATATTCCATTTAACATTTATCAACTCAGAATGGATCCAGAGGAATTTATGTCTAGCTGAAAAAATTACTGAGACCTGAGAGTGTTTGTCCATTCAGGATAAGTTCTTGTTATCTGGCTAATTCCTGCTCAACCTCCAGCTCGTAGCTAATACCCCTTTGCCTCCTCCATCACACCTAAATGTGTGTCTCTCCTATGTAACTCATTGCCTCTCTATTGATTGCCTATTTATTTATTTATACTTTGTTTTGAGGGCAGAACTGTGTCTAATTCACATTATATCTCCAATATCTATAATAGTGTTTGGCATTAATAAATGAACAATAAATATTGTAAATGAGTGAAATATTAAAGTTCATATTTTTAGAAGTGATTACTTAAAGTTATACTTTAGAATAACTACCAAGTTCATTCCAAATAAAGTAATTTTAAAATAAATGCAATTGACAGATTTGAATGTTACTCTTATACAGTCAAATACTAGAAAATGCTGCCCTTAATTCTGTTTTTCTTTAACTTTATTTTGGCTTTGTTTTTTGTTTTTATTGAGTACATGTGAGAGAAGATAAGTGGATAGAAATTTTGTTGCATATGGGTGGACTGAGTAGAAGCTTTAAAAAGATATTTCAAATGAACATATTAATTATTGAAAACGGTTTGATGTTACTTTCAATTAGGAAATTTAAATGCATCCATGCAATGCTTTTAGGCTTATAGTCTGCTAGGAGAATGAACTGAATATGCTAGAAATGCATAGTATCATAGTTACTTAATTTGGCTTATTGTCTAAATAATAGTTAAGATCACTAGTATAATAACTATGCAATAATAATATAACTATGCAATATAATAACTATGCAATAACTAGTATAATCACTATGCAATATGCTTCAAATAATGCAAGTTAATGCATTTTTATAGTAACATAAAGAACATATAAGGCATTAACTATAACCCAATATGTAAATTATCCACTCAGAAGCATGTTGGGCAGATATGCTATGAGCCAAACTATATATTTTGCTTAATTGCATACTTACTTGAAATGTTTTTAAAAATATTATTTTTCTTTTCATAGAAGGTGACAAAAGGCCACAATTCTTTTTCCATTTATCTTGAAGTGCATTCTTGGTAAATAAAAAGTCAAATTTACTGGCATGCTCAGCACAGGAAATAAAGGCAAAGAAACAGGTCAGAAATGTTCAGTGTTTCAGGATATGAGCCACGCCACAAAGGAATTTCCTAACAAGGTTCTCAGTACCGAAAGATGGCATAATGTAAATAGTAACTCTAACTGGAAACATTCCTGATGAAATCTTCCATTTCTTGATGTAATAGCCTCACATGTAGTAGAGTTATAAGAAATTTACTTCTTTTTTTCAGAACAAGTACAGTAATATTTTTCTCAGATGCTACACTCCATGAGGGCTTCCAAGATAATGATTTAGAGATATCTTCTCACCAACTATTCTCAGTAAGGTTGGGGAGAGGAAAGACCAGCTGCCACTATCTGAACCATCCCATCCAGAAATAGCATTGTGAAGGCAAAGAGGGACAGCATGGACACCAGGAATGAAAAAGATAAATGAAGGAGGGCAACACAGAAACTGTGTGTGTGGAGGGAGAGTCAACCAAGGGAAAGAGCCTATACATGGAATCCCTAGGAGATTAGGGCTGCTACATAATCTCCTCCATCCCTTAATGCCTTCAGGGGTACACCAGGGGCTGATCTGAATTCTGGATAGGCCTATTCTTCTGGATGGAGGGTGTGGTACAAATTGAGCAGGAACTGGGGGTCCACAGGATTGTCAGAGACACAGAATCTGGCCCTTTTGTGGAGGGCCAGAAAGAGTATGGTCTACCCATGGATTCTTTGGAATGAAGATGGTGGCTTGCAGCCAGGTAACTCCACAGCACATAGCAGAGTTTGATCTAGGCATAGTGATGGGTCAGCTAGAAACCAATAGCCTAGTGCTCCACCACCCCCACTGCAGTGGGACACAGGGGGAAGTAGAAATCACTGAGGTCCCAAGGATTAGGTCCTGGCTTCAGTGATGGTTAGGTTCAGGGAAATAAAGAACATTCAGGCCTCTTCTTGGAGGGCTAGTGTTGGGGTCAGGCCTTGGGTGATGGTCAGGGTCAGGCCAAAGACAATGGTCAGGGTCAGGTGGTCCTGGGGGATGAATAGGGTTCAGGGCCCTTGGGTGAGGTCTAGGGTTAGAGTCTGGCTTCAGGTGATGATTGAAGTCAGGCATGCCTAAGAGATGAAGAGGGTTTAGATTCCAAGCTTCATTACCCCTTATGACTTGCTTTTCTCAGAAAAAAAGAAATGACCTACATGACTGGTAATTTTGGCACAGGACCCGAGCCTTCACAGACAAGCAACTGCCACTTGGCAGCTTGATTAATCCCGAAAACCAAGATCGCCATGTGCTTCTACACAGTGTTATTTTCTACAGTCAAGAATGACACTATGAAAAGAGAACTGAAGTTTATGGAGTGGCACAGGTTTTAGTGCTATTTCAAGTGAGAGTTTAAATCCCGTGCATTAGCAAGTGACCTTGTAAAACAGACAAAAAGTGAAATTTGAGGAAGAAGGTAACACCAGAGATTGAGGTTTGGAGTTGGGCCTGATAATATTTTTTTTTTTTTATTGAAATGCATCTGTAGTACATGCATATAGGGCTTGCACCCTACTCCTTTGAGCCACAGGCATTGCCTGAGGAAGTATTTTTTTCTTTTTCTTTTGTTTTATTTTTCTGAGACAGAGCCTCAAGCTGTCATCCTGGGTAGAGTGCTGTGGCATCATAGCTCACAGCAACCTCCAACTCCTGGGCTTAAGTGATTCTCTTGCCTCAGCCTCTCAAATAGCTGGGACTACAGGTGCCTGCCACAATGCCTGGCTATTTTTTGTTGCAGTTATCATTGTTGTTTGGCAGGCCCAGGCTGGATTCGAACCCACCAGCTCTGGTGTATGTGGTTAGCACCTTAGCCACTTGAGCTACAGGTGCTGAGCCATGCAGATATTTTTGTTATTGTTGTGGCTTCTGTGTTGGCTTGCTTTTTGTTATTGAGGATCTGGAGATAATAAGGTCATAATTGAATGAATTTTGACTAACATATACATTCATGTAATATACACTCTACATTTATCATCTTGGAGAGTTCCCTTGTGCTCCCTTTCAGTTAATCCCAAAACTCCAAAAGCAGACATTTCCTTTATTATTTTCACAGTAGATTAGTTGTGTTTATTCCTGAACTTCATGTAAATGGACTCATACGGTGTATCCCTGTGTCTTGCTAATTTCTTTTGTCAGACAAAAACACTTGAAATTTATTTACTTTGTTTTACATATCAACAGTTTATTCCTCTGCCAGTTTAGAAATATTCCATATTTTGAGTGCACTATAATTTGTTTATGTATTTTTGTATTGAATTGCCTGATTTGGATAGTTGTCAGTTTGGGGTTATTACAAACAAAGATAATGTTAATATTCTTTAAGAAAAGAATATGTAGCCACATGTTTTAATTTTTCTAACAAGTGTCCAGGTCGTTTCCATATGTTTAGTTTTTCTTTTCAGTGTTGACATATAGTGGTTATTTTGTATATTATGAATAAAAATCTCTCATTAGATATATGTGAGACATATGTAAGGCTGCTATAATGTGTGTGAGTCAGGGTAGCATTGAGTTTGCACCTCACTTGGGGATGAGGGAAATTTTAACAAAATTGAGTCTTCTAATTCATGAACATGGTATATCTCTCCATTGACTTGGGTCTTCTTTCATTTTTCTTGGCAACGTGTTATACATGGTTTTCAATGTGAGGTCTTGCATGTCATTTATTAAATTTATCACCAAGTATTTAAAGTTTTCTTTTTTTGTTTTTAAGACAGCATCTTACTTGCTGACCCAGGCTAGAGTACCATGCCATCAGCCTAGCTTGTGACAACTTCGAACTCCTGGGCTCAAATGATCCTCTGTCTCGGCTTCCAAAGTAGCTTGCCACAATACCCAGAGACGTGTTTCTAATTTTAGTGAAGATGGGGTCTCTCTCCTGCTCAGGCTGGTCTCAAACTTCTGACCTCAAGATATCCTCCTGCCTCAGCCTCCTAGAGTGTTAGAATTACAGGTTTAAACCACTGAAACTGACCAAAGTTTTCTTGATGGTATTGTAAATGAGTGTTTGTTTATATTTTAACATCATTATTCAATTATTTGCAGTTAGTATATAAAAATATAATTAATATTTCTATAGATTGGGCTTTATATAATATAATGTACTTTCTAAAGTTTCTTAGTAATTATATTTTTATGAATGTCTTAGGAGTTTTTTTGGAAACAACTATATAAACTGTATATAAAGACAGTTTTAAATCCCTTATTTCAACCTTTATTCCTGCTTCATTATTTGTACCTCTGTCATCATTTGTAGGTCAATCTGACAACTTTTTTAAGCTTCAAGAAGAAACAAATTTTGGCTTTTAAAAATTATATCTATTGCTTTTCTGTTTTTTTATTTCACTAATTATATCTTTATGAACTTTCTGTTTAATCTTGGGTTCATTTGCTTTTCTTTTCCTTCCTTCTTAAATTGAAAACATAGATCATTGATTTAATCCTTTATTTTAAATACATAAATGGAAAAGTATAAATTTCTAAGAAATGTCTTAGTTGAATCCACTGACTTTTAATGTGCTGCATTTTTATTAGAATTCAATGAAACTACTTTCCTCCTTTTTGGTGACTTTTTTAAAACCATGGTTGTTACTTAATTTTCAAATTTGGAGGTGTTTTCTAGATATTTTATTGTTGTTAACTTCTAATTTAATTCATTGGTAGTTTTAAGAAGAAAGTTTGTAAGATTTTAATCTTTGAATTAATTGGATTTATTTTATCCCCAACAGATGGTCTGTCTGGGTGAATCTTTCATGAGCATATGAAAAGTTTATATATTTTGTGTGTGTGGTAGTGTTCTAAAAATGTCAATGAGATGAAGATGCTTGATAAAAGTGTTTGCTTTTTTCTATATTTTTACTGATTTTTTTATAGTGGGTTTTCCCCTCACTCATAGACTCCCATATCCAAATGCCTTTAATGTCTATAATGAATCTTAGACAAAACAAGACACTCCACCCAAATATATTGCCCCACCCCCAGACACAAGACTCTACTATTTCAGTAATTTTTACCACCATCTTTCCTTTCACCCTTTGCTCAGGCCAAAACACTAACAATAATCATTTACTTCTCTTTATATTACACACAACACTCAACCCATCAATGAATTCCATTTTACCTTCAAACATATTAAATCTGAACATTTATTGCCATTTCCACTGATAAAACTCTAGTCCAGTCATGGTCTCTTTCCCTGACTGTCCTCCCTGTCGGGCCCTTCTCCTTACAGCCTCTGGTCATGGAGGAGATGTGGAAGAGGAGTCATAATGATTTTGGCAAATCCTCCATTGACTTCGATTACATCCAGAACAATATGTAACACCACAGTATGGCCCACAGGGTGGGCCCCATATTACCTGGCCCCTGCATATTTCTCCAGCTCATCCCAAGGCACTATTGTCCTCCTGTGTTAGAGGCACTGGGTTTTGTCTTCATCTCTCTGTGGAAGTTTGAGGGTTTGGAACTTTCTGTTTCTTCTATTTGGAACAGTCTCCCCCAGATTCTCTTATTCTTTCATGGCTCCCTCCACCCCCCTATGGAAATCTCAACTCAAATGTCCTTTACTCAGAGGAATTAGATCGTCCTTGATTTCCCAAATTCACGTTTTACCTATAGTCACTTCCACTATTCCCACTTGGGACCCAATTTATTAACTGAAAGGTTTTGTTTGTTTGTTTGTTTGTGTATGTTTTCATTACTTCTTTTTTGCTTCTGGAATGTAATATTATAAGGATAAGGTTGAAGTGAACCCTACGCAATGCTCATACTGTAATCCCTGTCTTTAGTACACGTCTGATACATGGTACCCACCCACTAAATGTTGATTGTTTGATTGATTAGCTAACTTTCCTCTCTAAATTTAGAAAAGACTCAAAAGCATTTGGGTTAATTATCAATGATAATTATATCAATTATCAATTACCAATAATTATAGTAATTATACATTATAAATTGATATAATTATTTAATTTATAATTCAATTGATAATTGATATCAATTATCATTGATAATTAACCTATAGTAACTAGGTGTGTGGCTTTTTCACAGAAAGTCTTAAAAAGAAAGATTCCCACAAGTCATTTGCTTATTTAATAACCTTTACTATCTCTGTTCAACCTAAATTCTTCCTGTTTCTAACCAGGATATGAATAACATCTGACTGTCGCTTCTTCATTTCCTTCCTGTCACTCAGAGATCATCACGAGGCCTCTTTACTCCAGGCTAAATCATTCTACCATTTTTAACACTTCTAGAAGTTCTGTACATCTACCTCCCAAATCCTTTTGAGGTATCTCTATCTGCAGCCTTGTCCGAAAAGACTTTCCATGTTGTCCCAAATAGTAGCGACCAGTCATACGTAGCTGCAGAATGCTTGACAAGTTAGGGGCTGAGACACTGAAGGACCAAATTTTTTTTTTAATTTTATTTAATTTTCATTAAGAAATATAAATACTCACATGTGATTAGTATCTACTGAATTAGCACAGCTCTGTTAAAAGTTGTGGAATATTCTATATCCTCCCAGGAAGAAGCACATTTCATTCACTATTAGATGAACCACATTAAATATGAAACAGTATTATTTTTGAAATGTGTAAGGAAAAGCGTTCCAATGCAATACACTGTACTTAAGAAAAATTTTGAATCTAGGTTGTCTTGATCTTGGCTCTAATTATCAAATTGATGTTATAACACTAATTAGGCATAGAATTTTTTTGGTTTATGCAAGAAGCTGACATTAAAAATCCTGATTTATGATATGGCAAACTTATTGCAACAACATCCATGATTTTGTTCTTATGTGGCATTTGTTACCTTTTTGTTGAAAGGATATATACTACATTTATACACACACACATACAACTATTTAATTTTCTTAATTTCTTAAGGGAAATGCCATACAGACTAGATTTTCTTTAGATATCATTTAACATTGCTATCTTTAGACTTCTTAACACTGTTGACACCCTTGATGCTATATTTATTTTCAGACTTCAAGGTGAGAGATGTGTGTAAATTAGAAACAGCTGGAGACATTTAGCAGTCAGGCTTCTATTCCCAGGTGGTGGTTGCATCACAAAATCCATTGTGCTTACTGGTTGAAGAAACCATGTTCATTAAACAAGTGAACAAATTTGTGCCACATTTAGGTATTAGATACATTTTAATGATTCCAAATTCCTATGTTGTACTTCACTTCTAATGTGGAGAGTTAAAGTCAGTGTTCACCTTTTCTTTTTTACCAAGGGGAAATGTCTTGATTTAAGGAAGGACTGTCTCTTTTTGCTAGCTTATTTGAGCTCTGCTTAATACACGATCTCCAAAACTAACTTGTGCTAAGTAAATTGGAAATGAAATATGAAACCAATACATTTGATATTAAAATTTTAGCACGGCTGCTAGTCATAAAGCTTGCATCTACATATTTCTGTTATTTCTTCTAATATTTCAACATTTCAGCTTTTAGACAGTGACTTTAAAAAATCAAAAAGCTCCAGAGCAGTAAAAGCCTTCTAGATGTCATCTGCCTTCGATCTCCCCTAGACAGGAAAAAGCAAAGCATATGGTTCATATGAAAAGGAGGAAATGGTGGACGATCATATTTTTAGGATTGCTGGAATATTTTATCTCCAAACCTCATTTGTTTTTCATTTTCTCCTCTTTGTAGAATCTAAATATTTCTGAACCAATATGCCAAAAGTATATCACTTTTTTTAAATTATCAGTGAAGGCAATAATGCTCTAATAGTATTGAACTATCATTTTGATTCATAGCCCATGCCGTGGTGTGATAGTGAACTAGGAGCCACAGATTTTACAGCGATCTTTCTTTCTTTTCCTCTAACTCACTTTCTCTCACTCCCATTCTCTATTTTTCTCTTTTTTCCCTCTCTCTCTCTCACAAACACACACACACAATGCAGAGAGCAGTTTTAACACAATTTATCTACATAAGCAAATGTAATATATCATTTTTTGTTGTTGTTGTTTGAGATTGAGTCTCACTATGTTGCCCTCGGTAGAGTCCTGTGGCATCATTGCTCACAGCAACTCCAACTCTTAGGCTTAAGAGATTCTCTTGCCTGAGCCTCACAAGTAGCTGGGACTATAGGCGCCTGCCACAACGCCCAGCTATTTTTTTGTTGCAGTTGTTTAGCTGGCCCGTGGTGGGTTTGAACCTGATACCCTCCATGTATGTGGCTGGCACCATAACCACTGTGCTATGGGCACCAAGCTGCCAATATGTAACACCTTTATCTTTTAGTGGTACACAAAAAAATAAAACTTCAGTTAAATAAATATGCCATGTCTGTGAGCACAAGTTTTCACGTCTGTAGGAAATTTTACCCTCATTAGGAAAGATTGTGTTGCTCAAAAGTCACAAATTTCACTAGCACAATGAGAACTGAACAGTGTGACTTTGGTGCTCATAAAATGTGAGATATTTTTCACCTCCTTTCTAGTTGTAGGCTGGGGCTGGGTTTGAACCCACCACCTCCGGCATATGGGGCCAGCGCCCCTACTCCTTTGAGTCATAGGTGCCACCCCCTTCACCTCCTTTCTATAATGGTGCGTGCAAATTCTAAACTTCACGTGCCGCAATAAATTGTCAACATGCAAATGGCTACATTTGTCACTGTCAAAGGTGAAAGAGCTGTATTAAAAAGGTCTCCCACAAGAAAGTGCAAAATTTCATTAAGTGAAATTCATCAGAAGATGTCCCAAAGATATTACAGAAGAAAGAGAAAACTGGTGATAGATATCGTTGGTGAAATGAGGAAATAATCCCCAATTTAGCATCTGTACAATACATGTGTATGGTGTGTATGTACATTTCCATGTCTACACATGTACATTTACGTATTTAGATGCACAGAATATTTTTTAACCCCCAAACTAAATTTTCTCAATTGCCAGCATTTTGTGATATGTCAACATATATGCTTACGTAGGGCATAGTATCTGTTTTACCCTGCTGGTCTGTGTGCACAGGGGGCGCACGCATACTCTCTCTCACACACAGAGAAATATCTTTACCTATTCTCTTTTCTTGCTGTGATTGTTATTTTCATTTTATTTTAAAATATTTACAGGGTTCAAATGTTTTCAGTATTACAGCTTGCTTTTGTAAAGCTTGAGTCACAGCTGTAAGTGGCCTTACCACCAAGCACTGTTCAATTAGAGACAGCTAATTTGCTGGCCCACGGCAAATTTACGATTTCTTTCTAGCTCTGTGAAAATGACATTGGTATCTTTATGGGAATCTGTAAATCACCTTGGGAAGTAAGAATATTTTTATCAATATTTATTCTTTCAATCCATGAGCATGGGGCATTTTTCCATTTGTTTGTTACATCTATAATCTTAGGTTACAAACTTAATGTACACAAATTAGCAGAATTTCTTTCTATTTTTTTTTGTTTGTTTTTCTTGCAGTTTTGTTCGGGGGGCTGGGTTCACCACCTCTGGTATATGGGGCTGGCACCCTACTCCTTTGAGCTTCAGGTGCCGCCCAAATTAGCAGCATTTCTATACACTAATAACAGTTAAGCTGAGAGTTGAATCAAGAACTCAATTCTGTTTACAATAACTACAAAGACAATAAAATACCTTGGGGTACATGTATACTGAACCAAGGAAATGAAACATCTCCACAAGTAGAACTATAAAACAATGATAAAAGAAATCCATTACAAAGATACTTAAAAGTCAATTCATAGCTGAAATAAAAAACAATGGATTTTTATGTTTATAATACATAAGTAAAAGATGTTATAACAATAAAAAACGTTGACAAAGAGTGAGAATTAGTAGGTTAGTGAAATCATACACATGTGGAAATTTTATATTTGAAGTGATTCAAAATCAACTGAAGGGTAAATTCTGGTATTAGGGCTCCATATTTTAATACCCAGAATAAGCACAGTATAAGCCAAATGGTTAAAAACTCAACAGAAGATGTGAAATGGAATACTAAAAATGGTTTCATTTACTGAAAAGAAGACAAAAAAAAAAAAAGACAAGGAATGAAGAAACAAGAAGATTGGGAACCATTTGGGAATAAAATGGAAAAGAAATATTGGGAATACAAAAAGAACAAAAAGCAAGATGATAGACTTCCAATAACTATACTAATAAATGGACTAATTGTAATTGGACAAAATTATCGCCCTAAATGAGTGATTTTATTGAAATCAAGACTTAACTACATGCTGTTTTTAAGGACTATGCTTAAAATTTAAGGACATCAATAGGTAGGAAAAAAGGGAAATAGATACATCTTAAAAACAATCAGCACCTAGGGTGCATCTTACAAGGGTACATGTGAAACTTACTAAATGTAGAATATGGATGTCTTAACACAATAACTAAGAAAATGCCATGAAGGCTAGGTTAACCAGTTTGATGAAAATATTTCAAATTGTATATAAAACCAGCCCATTGTACCTCATGACTGCATTAATATAAACAGCAATGATTTAAAAAAAAAAAAAAGAACAAATGTAGCAAGTAAAACTGAAAGGACAAAATAGCTGGACCAAGATGTAACAACTGAATGTCAAATTTTATATTATCAGCACTGATGTAAATAATGAAAATAAAGTCTGTGTACCGCCCTGAGTCTATTTGAAAAAAAAAATTAAATTAAATTAAATTTTAAAAAAACCAATCAGCATGAGGAACTCTGTGTGGCTATGTTACTATCATACAAAGTTAGCTTCAAAACTGAATATTAACAATGAAACAAGAGCATTTAATAAAGATAATATCGATCAGTTTGTCAAGACGAAATAGCACCCGTAAGTTTGTAGATCTTACAACAGAACTTCAAAATACATGAAGCAGAAATGATTAGACCTAGAAAAAATAATAGATAAATCCAAACTCTCATAGGAAATTTATGTATCTCTTCATCACTAAGTGGTAACATAAATAATGGAAAAAAATAGTAAGGATAGATAGTGAAGTTTATAGAGGATTATAGAATATTTCTACGATTTACAGACTAGAAATCGTTTTAAAGTGTAAGTTGAAACATTTACTAAGATAAGTAGTCGCCCTGCTTTCTCCACAGTTTCCTTTTCAGCAGTTTCAGTTATTTGTGATTTCTGATAATCAGAAAATATTCAATGAAAAAAATTCAGAAATAAACATTTTATATGTTTTATATTGTGTGATGCTCTGAGTAGCATGATGAAACTTTAGACCATCCTGCTTCGGTTCACCCCAGACATAAATCATCTCTGTGTCAGCCTATCCACATTGCGTCTACTTCCCTGCCATTAGTCACGGGGCAGCTTTCTTGGTGATTAGATTTGACTCTCGTGGTATCACAGAGCTTGTTTTCAAGTAACTCTCAGGTTATCTCATGATGGTCCTACAGTGCAGGAGTAGTGATTCTGGCAATTTAAATATGCCAAAGAGAAGCCATAAAGTGATGTTTCAAGGTTAAAAAAGTAAAAGTTCTGATCTTAATAAAGAAAGAAGAAGAATCATTCCCTGAGGTCGTTAAAATCTACCGTACAAATGGATCTTCTGTCCATGAAATTGTGAAGAAAGAAAAATCAATTTGTGCTAGTTTTGCTTCCACACCTACAACTACAAAAGTTATGACCACCGTGTGTGGTAAGTGCTTCATTGATGGAGAAGGCATTCAATTTATGTGTAGAAGACGTGAATAGCATTAGGGACTATCTGTAGTTTCAATCATCTATCAGAGGTCTTGGAATCTGTGCACCTGTGGATGAAGGAGAGCTATTATACCAAGATCCGTCATGCATACGGTATGCTGGAATTCAAAATAACTTTCAATTCAGTTCATAGGATGCAATATATAGAGTCTATCATTCTATCTTAACAAAATTCAATTAAAGGTCCATTTTAGAAGCTATTTTAGAAAATTTCCAAATATCAAAACATTGTGGAATCAACTTACTAATAAAAACCCCGTGGCCTGATGATATCAAAAGAAATGAAGAAATATTTTGAATTAATTATAGTGAAAATGAACCCTTTAACCTCTGCGGTATGCAGTAAAGGCAGGGCAATATATAATGTTAAGTAATTGCCCTAGAGAAGAGGAAATATTTAAAGTTAGTCATCTAAGCTTATGCCTCAGAAAGTTAGGAAAGGAAGATCCTTAATGAGAATTCTTGTATGTGAGAGCACTAATTATTAAGCAGAAATTGATATTATGTTTTTGCCAGATTTCTCCAATTTGGGGGTTTTACTTATATTATACCTTAATGTTTTTATTTATTGCTTTAATAATATTTGAGTCTCAGTGCTAGGGGCAGGCGATCAACAGTATATATAGAGATACAGGATTCCAGATGACAGAGATCAGAGTCTGGTGGGACATGGATAACATAGTGGTAAGTCCCAAATACACTAAATAACTAAAAGGAAGGAATATCAAAATTTTCTTTTTTGATCTTACAAAAAAGTGATGAGGAGAAAATGTAAAATTGAGTACAATGGGTAATCTTATATGTAACATCTATCATGTACAATATCTAAACAAATATATATAAGCTATAATAAAGTTAAAATAATTATGTATAAATGATGTATGGTAGTTAACTTATACATATATTTAAATTTATTGTATTTATGCTATAAGATGGTAACTTCGCATATAGCTATATGTGCACCTTATATGTGATATAATGGATAAAATGTTCTTCTTAGCAAAGTATCTCAAGAATGGAAGAAAAAGTATCCAATGTACTCAGCCCTATTATGAAACTAATTATAGCCTAGGAATATGGGGAGAGGGAAGGGGAAGGGGAGAGGAGGGAAGGGGGAATGGATGGGTGGAGGGAGGGTGAATGATGGGATCACCTCTATGGTTTATCTTACAAGGGTAGAAGTGAATCCTTCCAAAAGTAGAATATAAATATGTCTTAACACAATAACTAAGAAAATGACATGACGGCTATGTTAACCACTTTGATGAAAATATTTCAAATGGTATATAAAAACACCACACTGTACCCCATGATTGAATTAATGTACACAGCTCTGATTTAATAAAACAAAATGTTATATATGTATGCACGTGCATCGTGTTTTTACTTATATATATGTAAAATATTAATTTAGCTGAATTTTGAGACTTATTGGGCTCTGTAGCTTTATATTTGTATAAATATTTCTAGTAACAGTATCCATTTCCACCTTTTCCCAAAATGAAATATTTAATACCCAGACCTCAACAGTCGCCTGAATCTACATGAGGTTATTTTATCCAGAGTCTCAGGGCACTGCCTCCTGTTTCCTTTGTTTTTACTGCCGAGCTCAATTGCTGCTTTTTTGTCATTTATTTTAGAACCAGCTGCTGGAGCATATGTTTTCTACATTCAGAAGGTGCCCTGCACATTTTCACCTACAGATGTCAACAGCGAGATGTCAGTCTTATGTGTAGACAAGTAAATAAGTGTCAACGTTTGGCACAACAAGCTGACCTTAAAGCACTGGCACCACCTAGCTTTTGCAGCTACCTCTTTGTAATATGCTGAACACCTTCCTGCCTTTTTATCTTCAATTCTTTTAAAATGTGGGCATGTCAAGTTTTTTGAGTTCATCTTCTTTGCAGTTCTTAAGAAGGTCAACCTCTGAAGATATTTGGGGTCTTAAGAAAGTTACTTCAACTTTCTGAGTCTCAGATTCCTTATCCTGTAACATGCAGATAAAGATATTTACTGTGGAAGGATAGTTTAAGAATTAAATGAAATACGTTAAGCACTTAGCATACTGCTCAGCAGTAGGGTCTATGGCAATCTGAGCTGGTTTCTGTGTTCCATGTCAGAGATTCTAGACATCCAGATCATGCCTTTTCCCTCTTAGCTATTTTGTGTTACTCTCTACAATATTTCGAGTATTCTTCATCATAGATTTTTTTTTTTTTGCAATGACCCCACTTAATGTTTGTCCTTTACTTTTGAAACTTTTAACATTTTCCTTCTGGAATGTTGGCTTGAATCAATATTTTCAGGACAAATACCATTCGGAACCTGATTATTTTCTTCTTGGGTATAAATCAGTGTTTCCTTGACTTACTGACTTTCATCTGGATGGATTATCTGTTTTTGTTAGAGTAAGGGCTAACCAAGTTGAGGTCCCAGAGTTCATTCCGTATTTAGGCCAGTTGGGGTTATACCAAAGACGTATTTCCTTCATGCTTACAGATGTGCCCCTAATCCTGACCATCTGCTTAGCAAATGAGCAAAAGGGTCATGGTAAGTATTAATAACAGTGGGCTGTATTATAAAACCCAGTCCCAGAGCTAAGCACTGTATCTCACCAATCACAACGTCATCTTATTTAAAGAGTACAGTGCAGCTAAGCAGATGTCTTGGGTGTGATCCAGAGATAACAGCAACGGGAGGAGGGAGAGGGAGAAAAATGAATGCCTTAAATAAAGTGGCATCCCAAAGGGACTCGGAATCTACCTATTTAGATGTGCTTAAATTCCTTTAAAGGGCTAAAAGACAAAGCCACTTCTAGCTTTAGTTACTTTTCAGTTGAGCCTCTTTAAGAGGTTCAAGCAAACATCTATTTGACATTTTTATGCTCACGCCAGTTTCATACTGCGGAACATACACACACACACACTTGGCAGCAGCGAAGTTTTCAGATAAAATCAATATGGTGTGCTCTTGGTTACAGTTTGTCATGATTTGTCTCTCTTTATATTTTATTTTTAACTAGAAGGCCCAAAATAACATTTTCATTCAATTAAAGAATTTGAATTATAGCCATGAA
Organism: Galago senegalensis; assembly: GCA_963575145.1. Classification (NCBI taxonomy): domain Eukaryota; kingdom Metazoa; phylum Chordata; class Mammalia; order Primates; family Galagidae; genus Galago; species Galago senegalensis. Next base: position 27,312 of record CAUYTI010037505.1, on the reverse strand, counting down.
AGAGATGGAATTTGGCAAACAGGAAAACCGTTTAAGAGATCGCCTACATCTCCTCACCTCCCATATTCTCATTAGGCAAATATAAATTGAGTTCTGTGTCAGAGCACTCTGCCCAAAAGATAAAGCTGAACCATTAAAATCAAAAGGCACGGACGTCAGCAGAACTTTGAGATGCGCAGGTTTCTAATAAGGAAAACTTCATTAAAGGAATGCTGCTTTATACATTGTTCTATTTTTATTCCCTGCCAAAGAAAATGATGAGAATCTCTGCTTGTGAAAAGAGAAAATAAAGGTGTCAATAAATGGACAACAACATTTATGTATATGACACTTTATCTTCTGGGGACAGAGTGATCAAGTTATCAGCTTATTATCTTTGAAATACTAATGAGACTTTTTTTATAGAGGAAATCTGTCTTTGCCTATGAATACAGAAATGCTTTATTTATCAAAGTATTTGTTCTAGATGGTTATCTCTTAGGGTTTTTCACCCCTTTACATATATGGTAATACTACTTTCAGCATTCAACAATTAAATCAACAGTCAGAGGCGCCTATACAAGTACTAACCTGGGCAGACCCTGCTTAGCTTCTGAGATCTGGTGCATTCAAGGTGGAAAGGCTTATGGACTCAAATGACCTTTGGGGAATGACATGCAAAGTCTTCACTTATTCACCACAATGTAAGGTTTTGTGAGCTATCCACGATGTAGTTTAATAATTAGGAGATAGTCATAGAATGTGAATATTGCATATAAGCAAATATAATTCCCAACAATTCTTTATGCAGGTTTTTTTTAAATTAAATGAGAATAAAGACAGCACATACATTTCTTGATTATGCTTTTCTTTGTCAAAGTTGTAGGAGAAAAATCACTCTTGTGGGAGTCATGACAAGCCGTATTTCTCTTCTCTGTTGTTCCTGGGACAGCTGATAGGAGCAGAGGCTTTCAAAAGGGAACATGGCTTTGTGTTTGCTGGAAATAGAGTTGTTTTTCATCTTTGCATCTTCTGTGCCTCTTATACAGGAGGTATCCAATGATGGTTGTTTAATAAACAAACCTAGCTTGGAGGTATCTTTTCAGATGTGGTTATACTGAGGTATTGTTGTATTTTCTTCTCCCCATCCACAGTGAACCTATCTTTTTAGCCTCACGTCTACAGAAGTATGAATGGAGCCAATTGTCCAGGCTACACTTTACAAAACATTTTTAATCTGACCCAATGCCTGATCAAGGGCCACAGCACCTGCTTATGTCTTCAATTAGAAATAGAGAACATTAACCTTCCAGGCACTCACCCTGAAAATAAACCATCACTCTCAAATTTTTAGTATTTATGAAAATTCTAAACAAAAAAAAAAACCCAAAGTATTCAGGAAAGGAGGCCTAAAATGGGCATATCTATTATTTGTGACATATTAAATTTTATTTTAATTAAAACAGATAATTTTTTTCATAGCTTCAGTCCTAGTAGCAAGAAAACTGTAATCCTTAAAAGTATTAACAGTGTTATACTAATTTTTTTGTCGTACCTTCCTACTGATTTTATTCTAGGTTTTATTGTATTTTTTATTCAAAAAGAAGAACAGAAGATTATATATCCTTTTTATGTCACATATAAATTTCATAAGCTATCTTAGATTTTATGAGAGCTATAGATGCCATAAATATATTTATAGAATTTATATTTTTTCTTTTATAATTTATATTTTCTCTTTTCTGCTTCCCCTGTACATAACACAGTGACTAGCCTGTAAGGGTTCAATAAATGCTTTAATGTAGAACTGAACAAATTGAACAACTCTATGTCTTAAAGTAGAATTGAAAAACACCTGAAAGGATGGATAGAATTCCAGGCTATAATAAATAAATGAGAGCTGTAGTTCAGAAACTCTTGCATTTAATATGAGCCAATAGTGGAAAGGGACAAATAGGAATAATGTAATTAGTTTGTACCATCTGATTTTGAAGAGAAACGAGAAAAATAATTTACAGGATTAGCCATATCTTTATTTAGATGCAAAGGAAAGTTGAACTAAAAAAGCACATTTATTTTGGTTGACAAAAGCAAGTCAATTAACTTATGAATTCTAAAGGAACAAATTACTTAAACATTTGCTGTACTGTAAAATGTTCTGGTGACATTTTTATATCTCTGTGAGTTCTTCCACACTGAGTGATGATGTATTGTTTATATATAATAGTTCAATTTTCTGTCATAAATGATGGCTCTATGAGGCATGCTCACTAATAAAACCAAATTAATGGAAAAAGGGATTTTCCAGCTTCAACGGAACCATCTCAGAATCTACAATTAGATCAAGGAAGCTTCCAAGTCAATACTGTATAAAATGTATTATGTAATTTTTTATGTGTTCATCATTTCTATTGATATTTTCAGAAGAAAATTGTTTAAACTAAAAATATATACACATCTATACCTATATATAAGTCTAACACACAAGTAAGAATATCCTTAGTTCATTCCAATTGTTTGTAGAGAAACAAACTGGTAAGTTTGACCATCCTACTTCACTTAAGGTTAATATCTTGAGGCACAGACAGAGAAGGAAGGGAACTCTTCATTATACAAATCTCAGGATCCACTCCCTAAACCTCACAAGTAAAGGCAATACAAACAAGTATCCTATTGAGTTTTTCACGGTAATTAAGTAGTTCTTGTCTAATAATATGAATTAAGAATCTGGATCCATGGAGCTGCAATAGAATGTGCTGTATTTTCAGGAGCATTTATTTTAAAAAGTCATGGGGGCAGGACACACATGTAGGAGGGTCCTTATCTAACAAAAGCAATTAGTGTAACCGGCTTCTGTGCACCCTCAATGAATCCCCAACAATAAAAAATTAAAAAGTCAATTTGCTGAATGAACATTTAGTTATGAAATGAAAGTGATACTTTCTTTCTAAATGCTCCTTTGATGTCACAGGCTCTTGGAAGGATCGGAATTAGGATGTGTCCAACATCTTTTTCCCATGGTGTGTTATTCACATGTTTAGAGTATGATGTTACTGATACCTCTACCACAGTTTGGGTTTCCCTGGAGACAGCCAGGTTTTCTCCAAAATAGCTCATCAGAATCTCTGTCCTCTTCTAAGAACACGTAGTCCCAGTCATGGAGGTCTTACATAACATTGAAACCAAAAATAGTGTTGCTCTATAATAGAAAACTGTACTAAATAAACACTGAAGTCAACTTATTTGCTTCATCATATAAGTTTCTATACCTATTTTGCAGATAATGTTTAGTCTTACAGGTCAAGTAAACCACTTGACAATACAGAGCCAGTGTCAGAACCAGGATTTGAAACAATTGGTAAATTCCAATGTTCATGCAAATAAGCATTATGCCAATGTTTCTGCTACTTAAAAGTTTGCAGATACATTCTTATGGGTTTAAAAGTTCTACTTGAGTAAACCTGGAATAGCTGCCATTAATTCAGCTCTTTTTCATGAAAGAAGCAACAATTGGCCCACATCTAACATTCATTAATGATGAATTATTTCACATTCATTAGTTTTCAAAATACTCATTGTTCAGAGTGCGCTGGTGACCCTGATAGGCAATGGGATAGAGCAGAAATCAAACAGACAAAAATACCGATCTCATGGAGTATCCATTTGGGGTGGTAAGGCAGACTGTAAGCAATTAATAAATAAAATGCATAAAATATAAGATAAAGTGATTAAAACAGGGCAGGGGGGGAAACAAGGAGATCCATGGAGTTTATGGGGCTTCATTTTAAAATGAACTAGTTAATGAAGACCTCATTGAGAAGATGCTATTTAAAATCCAAGAACTCTGTGGAGTTATAGAGTGGAGCACGTCTTAAGGTTATCTGGGCAGCCAGGCAGAGGTTCAGTCCCAACAGAGGGGCGGAGGCTGCAAGTTGCTGGCTGAAATACAGGAATAGAGAGAAATTCATTGCGTTGGGAAAGAATGAGCAAATTGAAAGTAATGGGAAAGGGAAGGGAAGGTACCGGATGGGAACTTTTGGAAGGTTTTGAGCAGAGTGCTAAAGCGATGTGGGATGTTTGAAAAAACCATTCTGGGTGTACTGTCAGAAATAGAAGTTAAATGTTAAAAACAAGAGGCAATGAGTCAGGAGGCTAGCAACAATCCAAGCAAGAGAGGTTGGTAGCTTGTTACCATCACGTGGAAGATGTTGGTGACTTAGAACGAATGAAACTTATGGAGGTGGTGAGAAGTTAGAATCTGGATATATTTTAAGAATAGAACAAAGAGGATTTTTGGTAGGAGTGTGTGTCTTGAATGAGTGGCTAAAGATGTCTTCAAGACTTGAGGCCCAAGAATTTAACATAAAGCTGCCATTTCTTAGATGAGGAAAATGGGAAAGAGAGTTTGGGAAGGGAGGAAAGAGGTTCATAGGTTTGAAAGTGGGTTTTGTTGTTGTTCTTACTGTTGATATATTAGGTTTAAATAGCTATTAATCATCCAAGTGGAGTTATCAGGAAGGCAATTTAGGACTTGAGTCTGGAAGAGATCTGGGTTAGAAATATAGCCTTAGAATATGGGAAGCACAGGGAGAGGGGAAGCGAGGGGGGTGAATAGGGGGAGGGAGGGTGATTGGTGGGTTATATGGTTCATCTTACAAGGGTACAAGTGAATCTTTCTAAAAGCAGAGTATGAATGTCTTAACTTAATGACTAGAGAATGACATGAAGGTTATGTTAACCAGTTTGATGAGTGTATTTCAAAATGCATATGAAAACAGCACACTGTACCCCATGGTTGCATTAATGTGCATAGTTATGCTATAAGAAATAATAAAAAAAATACAAATTTGGAAGCTAATAGCATAAAGATGTATGTATGTATGTATGCGTGTAAAGGCATGAAGGTGGAAGAAAGTAAACTCCAAATAATGGGTATAGATAGGAAAGAGTTAGGAAGATGACAGATCTTCCGAGGGAGGTCAGAGACATAGGGTGAAATCATCAAAGTGAGAGGAGGAGCAAGAGATATGGGAGAGCAATCAGAATAGCCCAGTACATCGAAAACAAACATGTCCTAAGAGAGGCAGTAATCACAGGTGTCAGAAGCTGCTGGTTGTTACATATGAGTAATGCTAGTAAATAACCATTGGATTAAAAATGGTGGGGTCACTAGATCATGGGTCACTACAAAAGTTTTGATTCACCTCAGCAAGTTTCAACTTGGGCAGCTTATCAGTGCTGCTGAGAAGGCTTCATTTGTTTCTGTCCACGTGGATTTTCCATTTCTTGATTTTTGTATACCTCAAAACTGTCGTAATGACCCACCTATCTTTCCAAGCAATTCTAATCAAGTGGTGCCCAATAAGTCTAAAAGGAAGATGTTTACCTTAAACAAAATTTTGTTTCCTAATTTACTGAATAAAATAAGAATGTGATTTATAAAAGCATTGTTGTGGTATGTTTTTATTTGTTTCGAGTGGTAACTGCAAAATTCTCCGCGGTTATATTTGAGGGCAGGCTACTAGACTGATGGGCCCATCAAAAAGTAATTTTTTCCTCAATTACTCCCTCAAATAGGTTTTCTGGGCTTTGTGCTTTTGCTTCCTCACCCTCAGCAATGTCTATGGTTCTTGTATCTTGCCATTTTTCATGATCTCATATTTCTTGTAGAATTGTTTTATTCCTTTTGTTCTTTATTTTTGACTGACTGAGTTAATTCAAAAGCGTCATCTTCAAACTCTAAAATTCTTTCTTCTGCTTGGTCTAGTCTAGTCTTAAAACTTTCCATTGCGGCTTTGTATTTCCTTAAATGAAAGTTTAATTTCAAGAAGTTCTACCTTGAACTTTTTTTTTAATATATCTACCTCTTTACTAAATTTTTAATTCATTGCCTGAATTGTTTTTTCTGTTTTCTTTGAGTTGGTTTTCCATTTTCTCTTGGATCTCATTGACCTTCCTTAAAATCCATATTTGGATTTTTTTTTATCTATCATTTCATTATTTTTATTTTGGCTGGGATTCTTTCACGGAGAGCTGGTCTGCTCCTTTGGGGATGTCCTTTCACGCTGATTTTTCACACTTTTGGAGCTCTTGTGCTGGGCCCTTCTCATCGGAAGCAGCTGTCACTTGTTATGTTTAGATTTTCTTTTGGTTAGATGATATTCCCCAACACACACACTCTCGAGGCTATGTCTGTAACATATGTTGGGTAATGACCTTAGGCTTTGCTTGGGGCTGTGGGTTCTATATGTATTCTTTGGTACCTTGGTTAAAGATTTTGTTGTAGTTTCATCTCTGAGACAGTGGGTAATGCCCTTAATGACTGAGTCAGTAAAGGCCATAGAGGGCTATACAAGTTGTCCTCCCTGCCAATAGGTGGTACTTGCAAGAAAGAGCCAGCTACAGTGGAGTTTTGGGGGGACCTGTGATAAGCAGCAGAGGAGAAGCCCTCAGATGCCCCAGGTGATGGCCAGGGCACCAGATCTCAGAGGACTCCTTATTGTCCACCATAGCAGAAGTGAGAAGAGGATGGAGGCTAAGTGGTGCTGAGTCACACAAGCTCAGGTCCAAAAAAGGTAGACACGAGAGTCTGTCTGAATGGGATCATTATGACCCCCAAGCTTCTAGGGGAAGCCATAGGGGAGGGGGGACTGAAACAGCCCCACCAAATTAGAAAATCTCACTGGAGAGGTCTCATATGGGATTCACAGACTGGTCGTTAGGAATGGGTTTTGCTCTTTTCCCTCATCCCCTGCCCTACAGATCTCTTTCAGGATCCAGTTGCAAGCAGCAGCCTAAACTACTTATTGAGCTAACCAGCAATGGCCCTGGGGACCAGGAGCTTCTCTCCCCAGGATCCTGTCCCAGACCAAAAGTGCAGCTTTCCTGTGGGGAGACTCTCCCACTTACTCTCCTTTCAGTTCTACCCATGTGGAATTTCTACTTGGTCTGTTCTCAGGCTCCTCCATCTCCCAAGATTAGTTCATAATTCTCCTTTCCATTCCCCTGAGCAGCCCAATCAAGTCCTGGGGGTATGGAACATGGCCTGGACCTCTGTCTTCAGATCCTCCAAATTCAATCCCTGCCCATGCTAATTCCCCTGCCCATGAAGTGAGTATTCAAGCAAGTGCAATATCCCTCCACTTCACTGGAGCAGCCAGGCAGGTGGCACCAGGGAGGGCTGGTGGGCAGAGAGCAGGGCTTAGGGTCTGAGCCCCCTTGGTCTGTGGAGGGACTTTAAGGGGAGAGATTGGGACCCATTCTTTGTGGAAGCCTTGATGTGGTTTGCATGCTCACCATGCGAAAAGCACACATGACTGAGAACCCTGCCTCAGTCATCCCTTGGGGCACCCATGTCACTCAGTAGAAGTGGGTAGGGGAGACATGGGGAGGAAAAGAGTCTGAATGGGAAAGAAGTCTGACGCGGGTCCTTTTTGTCCTTCTCCCCAGATGGCAGCCTACAGAAAGTCCAAGTTTGGGTATCACACAGTGTCTCCAGGACCCATCAGCGTCCTTCCTCCACTGCAGGGGGAGAGAGGGTTAGGTTGGAAAATCTTTATGAGGAACCAACATGAAAACTGAAAGTCTGAAGCTGCCTGTGGAGGTCAAAGACACAGGAAGGGTGGAAAAGCAGTATCACACCCACCATCTTGGTTCAGGCCTCAAAGGGGTAAGTAGCCCAAGCGGGTAGCAGTCGGGTACTTTGTTTTCATGAAGCTCCCACTTCACTGGCAGCACAGCTGGGGGGGCTTGTGAGGATAAGCAAGCTCTCTAGCAACCTGGGAGCCTGAAGTCTGCCAGAGGTCTGAAAGAGGGAGAAACAAATCTCCCTTCTATGCTTTCCGTGGGACCCCAGGTTGCTCCAGGTCTGAGTTCTGCCGAAATATTGCTCTTTCTTGTTCTACTCTGCAAACATTTCCTAAGAAATCTGTAACACATCCTGGTACTTTTTTCTCAGAATCTCACCTGAGCTATGTCTTTATTTTTTCATCTGTATCTTTCCCTTCTTTCTGAGACCATGTGCCAATCGATGTCTCTAGTTCAGCCATCTTTTCCCCAATTCTCCACTTATATTTACCTATCTATCTGATTTTATAGTATTTGTTAGATCTGTAAACATAAAGAGTTGATGTCTAGTAGATTGATCATATTTATTCAGAATTATTGTCAAAAGCCGGGGGTGGTGGCTCATTCCTATAATCCTAGTACCCTGGGAGGCTCAGGTGGGTACATTGCTTGAGCTCAGGAGTTGGAGACCAGCCAGAGCTAGAGCAAGATCCCATTTCTAAAAATAGCCATATTCCCAGCTACTCAGGAGGCTGAGGCAAGAGGATCTCTTGAGCCCACGAGTTTGAGGTTGCTGTGAGCTATGGCACCACAGCAGTCTACCAAGAATGCAAAGTGAGACTATCTCAAAACAAAACAAACTATATATATGTGTGTGTATATACACACACACACACAGAAAATTAAATCAACAGAAAGGAGAAGTAGCTGAGGATTATTTTTTCGAGGAAAAAAGTTGGACTTTTCACAATCATGACAAACTGCAGCATACCCTTGTTTCCCAGCAGAAACAAACAATCAAGATTGGAAAGAAAGGATACTATTTTTATTGTTAACTGTAAATTTTCATAGGTTCTTGTCAGTGAGGGATGACAGAATACACCACTGCAAAATATGCCTCTTTAGTACATGGTGTATTTTCAGTTGAATGCACTTTTTTTTTTTTGAAGCTGATACAAAAAGGGCATTTTGACCTTCCCTTTTTCTTCCTGAAAGGAGATGAAATCACCTTATCAAAGATATCCTCCCTTTATCAGAAGGAGGGCAGAGAAAGGAAGTTGAGACCAAGAGAATTCTGTACAAACAGACCTTGTTCAAATAATCCTCTTATTTATCCTCTCTACAGAGATTAGATATTTTCTACAATTACCTCTTGTCATTCAACTATTATAAAAAATATTTACTCTTTGTCACTTCTTTGGATCTTCACATCCTTATGAAAGCGCCTGGGTCTCATTAAACTTATATGAATAAATATGTGTGGTTTTCTCCAGTTAATCGGTTTTATGTCAGTTTAATTCTCAAACCCAGATGAAAAGCCTAAGATGATAGAGATGAAACTTATTCTCCGACAAGAATAAGTTGATATAACTTTGTAGAACATTGTCTGACACAAAATAGACTATAAGAATTTTCTATTAGTGCTACAAAAAATATTTGGAGGCATTGAGTACATAGAAATCTGTACAAATTATTTTAAATTTAATTATTTAATAATATACTCCTATCTTCACACTAAACTTTTACTTTTTATGATTTTTTAATGTGATCTTCTGATATTAACAATGTAAAATAATTAGTTCCCAGAACAAATTTTTTAGTATAACAGATTCTAAAATCACTTTGCCAAGGTGATATGTTTTATTCAATGATTGAGGCTCTTGACATCTTAATTTTGATCTTAATTTTTAACTATAAATGTTAATAATAGCATCATGAATTTTCATGACTGCCTTGGATCTTTTTGCCTCATATTTCATGCCACTATATATAGAAATTATTTTTATGTGTCTTAAAGTGAAAGAATTTTGCATATGTATATAAGATTATGAGTTTTATAGATTTAAATAATTTATATATATACTGTAATAAATATTTTATATAATATAATGTATATATAACATATACATTGCATATATAGTATTATTTATAATATGTATATATACACACACATGAATACATTGTGTGTGGTGTGGGAGGGGATGATTTGGAGTATAAATACATTGTATGTTCATATTTTTATGAATATAATACAATATTAATGTATAAAGTACTAAGTTTTTACTACCATATAGTGTGCAATCCTTTAATGCAATTTCTTTAAGGAGATTAATGGTAAACTTAAAAATTATAACTTTTAAATGGCCAGACACAGTGGCTCACCCTGTAATCCTACCACTTTGGGAGGCCAAGACTGGAGAATCGCTTGAAATCTCTGTCTCCTCAAAACATGAAAAATTAGGCAGGAGTGGTGGTACAGGCCTGTGGTCACACCTGCTCTGAAGGCTGAGGCAGGAGAATTGCTTGAGCCCAAATGTATGAAGTTTCGGTGAGCTATGGTGACATTACCTATGCTCATCTGGGAGATAGCGGGAGGCCCTATCGCTAAAAATAATAATAATAATCAATAAATATAATTTGTAAAAGTGAATGCATCCTTAGAGAGTCCATTAATGAATTATAATTCTTATCACAATTTATACATAGTTCCCTACTCAGGGTTAAATAGGGACTCCCTCCATTTTCTAGGCCTAAGTAGGCTCAAAAATCAGTCTCATCATAGTCTTCGTCTCTAAGCCAAAACAGGTCCTTTGCAAGCTTCATTCTCTGGACAGAAACAAATCTCATAAAAAAGAACCCTGACCAGTACGTCATCCTCTGGGCTGCCCCTCTCTGGACACACTCTCCTGCCTCTTCTGGTGCAGAGAAGAGCTTGCTTGGAGCAAAGACTCCAAGGACCACCGTGTTTCTCTGCACTGTGAACTCAAATGAAATCTTAAGGCTCCCCCTAAGTGGCTAGTTAACTGGACCCCTTCTTGGCCAAGAAGATCTCTAAAACTGAGTTGCAAGCCAAGAGAAAAGATTTCAGACACACTTCCATCATGCCCCCTCTTCTGAGAGATGTCCTTTCTGACTCACCAACAGGCCTAAGGCTATGGAAGACCTACCCACAGGTCCTCAATATTCATAAACCACCTGAGTCTGTCTAGTACTTCCTATCTGACTAACAGATCTTTCATCTTAATCATTCTTTTCCTGACTTCAGGTCTTTTAGCCTCTTTCAGCCAAGTGTCAGCTAAAGAATCTCTAAACTCACCTATCACCTGTAAGCTCCCCTACTTCCAGATCTCCCACTTTTGGGGGCCACATGAATGTATGTTTTCCATGTGTTGATTCATGACCCCCCCTGTAATTTTGTATAAAATGTATAAAACCAAACTGTAACCCCACCATTGGGAGTCCACTTGCTCAAGGCTTCTTGGGTCTGGCCCTGGGTCATGGTCCTCAAACATGGCTCAGAATAAACCAACTACTTTTCTGGCTTCTTTTCTGTTGACAGCACTATGTATGGCAGTTCTAAAATTAATTTCTGCCTATCAGCCCCTGGCCAGTTGTGACATGCACCAGACCTACATTTTGTCTCCCTAAACTCCCTGTCCATAGCGTAGGAAAAGATGCATATAACCCTGTAGATAGAAGGCCCAAATAGGCTTCAAATAGGGTCTTCCTTTCACTGCCAGAGGTTCTGTCTGTTCTCCTCTTTCCCTTATCTATGTATCTTTCAATAAAATCTGTCCTTTTGCTTACTCAGTAGTCTATGGATTCATTTTTCAACTTTCCATGACCAAGGACTCAGCAGAGAAAAATTCTGGCCACACAATGATATGTTCAATATTTCCCATAGAAAGTAAAGCAGTGTTCAGATCTTATAATGTAAAATATATATTCAGTCTTGAGTATGGAGATTTACATAGGATTCCATTTCTCTCCCCCCAACAAGCAAGCAGCCTTTCCTAAATCCATTGTTAAAGTTCTATCGCATATATAAGGACAGTAGAGTTAGAGGTCTTTGAAGCAATTTAAGCTTAAATCTCTTTCTCTACATATTCTGTATTTCATCGATTGCTTGAGGTCAATTCCATGTGAAAGATTCCCTACTGCCCTTACTTTGTTGGAAGAAACAAGGGGGAAAAAGAAGTCTTGAATTAATTTTTTAGACCCATACTTTGTCCAGATTTTCTTTCTTTTCATATCCTCTTCTGCTTTTTGGTATTATTGAACATCTTTAAACAAGACTTTGAGATATTCATTGCTAGTGATTCTCTACCGAAAGACTTTTCATTCAAGGTTTGCATTTTGGTTGGGACAGGAGGTGAGAAGCTATATAATTGCAATCCTCTTTTGAAACATTCTATCACTGAAAATCTAACATCAGGTTTTTCAATATTTAAAAAAAATTAGGTAAGAAAACAAAATTGTATCAATATCTTTATTTGGAGAATTTTCAGCCACCTAGTTACCATGCTTTTAGGTAAAAATGATTTTATTTATCATGCTTCCAAACAAAGACTCTCTCCTTGACCTCCCTTGAGAGTTTGACCTTCAGTGTCTCTCCCTATTGGGTGTGCATCACCCAGTTTGAGCAAGAATCTTGCTGAGTCAGCTTAGGAAGAACCCTGCACCCTGGATTTCTTATCATCCTGGTCTACCTTCAGCAGGAATCTCATTTGATCCCTTTGAACAAAATCCCCCCTTACTCACGACATTGTCCTCCTACTTTACAGTATTCTGTGATTACAAATCCCCACTTTTCCATGTTGTATTTGGAATTGAGGCCAGTTCTATACTGAGATCTCTTCTTTCATATTGCAATAGTTCCTAACTAAAATCTGTTTTTACCACTTTTACTGCCCAGTTGGTTTTTCTTGGATGCTCCCTGTTTAATCTTTGGGATTTTCCCTACACAAATTGAGCTCATAAATGTTGGGTTGTTTCAATCCGTACTTCTTAAATTAGACACGTTCCAATATCCACTCCATTGTTCCGTGTTCTAAATATAAAATACATTCTCATGCACCACAATTGTCTATGTATTTTCTATATCTCCTTATATTAAAAACAAACACATATATTTATAACCTGTTTTACATTTGGTTTCATTGTGTCTTGATTTGGGGGCTGAGCTCTGACAAAAGAACAGGATGAGTTCTCATCTCACGTGCTTTGTACATGTGTCCTGCTTTGCTCTAGTAAAAGTAGCAGAAATGTGCAAGCAGTGTTTTAGCCCTATGGCACTCATCAGGCACCAATTGTCGACAGAGTGAACTGGGCACCAAGCATTTAATTTGCCTTAAAATTTTTAGATTTTAATTTTATGTCACCTTGAAAAGTCTGACTGAATGGCCCATTATATTCTTTTCCCCTGGTAGTGATCAAGTAAAACAAAAATAGAAGCATCATTGAGCACAATGTTGATTTTGAGAGTGGGCATTGTTTAAAAGAGAATGCTAGGAAACTGCTATAAAGTACAAACATGGATCCGGGCATAATAGACATGGCCAATTGTTCTGCTTCAGAGTCTCGAGCCTTTCAAAAAAGCCTTTTTTCCAGTGAATAAAATCTCAAGAGAAATTGTGAGATTATTTCTCTAAATGATAAGCAGGTCGATGTCACTCCCTTTATGAAGCAAATAAAACTGAGTGGAAATAAAAAGTGATTTAAGCTTCTCCCAATAAATACCTGGTCTGTATTAAAAATCACCAGGTCCATGTAACTAGTCAAAGCTGCCAAATAGGATCAACAACTCTTATTTAAAACACAACATTCATGATTTAAGGTGACCATTTATCATTGATTACAACATTCTCTTAACACATCCCATGTGATTACTAGACGTAGAGTATGAGAAGAGGGTTTTTAAGTAAACAAGGTAAGTGCATCTATTTTTCCCTTTGAATGTATTTGAGCTGCTTGAATTCACAGAAAGCACAGACCACTATAATAAAAGGCTTGTATTTGAAATTTGGGGGATTTGAATAATAAAGCAATACCATCCAATGTGATTTTTTTTATTTGTAAAACGGGTGTTCAAATAGGAACATTAATATTATTTTCCCCAATGTAGTCCATTTAGAAGCAGTACTACTCATACTGATGTCACTTTCAATGCAGCTTTTTTTTTATTATTAAGTCATAAACACATAGATCATGTATATATGAATGCCTTCATAGGGTACAATGTGCTAATTTTATATATAGTTTGGAATGCTTATATCAAACTAGTTAATATAGCCTTCACCTCATTTACTTAATTATTGTGTTAAGACATTTATACTCTATACTTAATAGATTTGACATGTACCCTTGCAATATGAACAATAGGAATCCTCTTACTGTTTACCCTCCTTCCATAAAATCTCTTCCCTCCCCTCCCCCTCCTCTTCCCTCCTTTATCATGGGCTATAGCTGTAATTAGCCAGACCACACCTACAGTGCATCTTACAAGGTACATGTGAAATTTACTAGGTGTAGAATAAATGTCTTAACACAATAACTAAGAAAACACCATGAAGGCTATGTTAACCAGTTTGATGAAAACATTTCAAATTGTATATAAAACCAGCACATTGTACCCCATGATTGTATTAATGTACACAGCTATGATTTAATTAAAAAAAAAGAAAGTGTGAGTGATTATAAATTGGTTTCATAATAGTTCTGAGTACATTGGATATTTTTTCTTCTATTCAGCTTCTTATCAGTGCCAACCTTTTAAACAAGAAAATACTGCCTCAACCGCTCCAAGGTTAGAAAATATACAGAAAGAAATAGGCATTTGTAGCCCAATAAATGAGAATGTGCTACTTTTATATAGCTGTGAGGGCGGGATATGAAGGGTGGGAGTCATTATTACATATTCCCATTCATTGATATAAATGCTACAAATCAAAGTGGTCCTCCAAAAAAAAGCCTTTACAGGCCTTATATGTCATTTAAATATTTGAAATCTCTCAGTGTGATAAAAAACTTATTTTGAAATTCAGTCCATGATCATTCCGGACTTGACACCTATTTGCCCTGGCCATGTCTTCAGTTGATAACTGGAACAAATGGGTCCATAGTGAGTCAAAGTTTTTTCAAATTTTATCCCAAATATGTTTATGTTGTGAGGGTCATGGTTTTGTGACTGCTGTCATTTTTATTGAGCAGCCACTTATGTGGCAGCTGTAAAAAAACTCTCCAAATTGGGACTAGCTTTTAAATTGAAATCATTTGAGATAGAGACAATGTTAGCCTAATTCTAAGATATCAATTATTATTACTTAATTATTAATTCGGTTTTCAAAAGCTTGGTCACCTGGTCTTTGCCAGTTCTAAGAAAAAATTCAAGCCACTTTTCATATTCTCTTATTTAACACAACAGTCATCATCCCAGAAGATTTCTGCAACCAAATATGGGGGGGATAGTTTCTTCTACATCACCATGAATCAGTTCTGCAGCAGACACTAGCTAGTGGTCCTCCAATTCAATTCTGATGCTATCCACCTGGATATTACATCAGATCCCACAGGTTGAGGGCTCAGTCTCCAAAACTTCAGTCTCTATTCACAAGGATGGCTTCCTGGACTTCTAACCAAACAGCTTCAAGGTCAGGTTCCCATAGTCCCCCTCATTGGACTTGATTTCTTTGCTGGACAGGTTCACAGAACTCAGGAAAACATGGCACCCTAAAGGATGTTACAAAGGATACAGATGAGGAGATGCAGAGGGCAAGGAAGTGGCACACCACTGTCCAGGAGTCTCCGTGTGCTCAGCTCTCTGGAAGCTCTCTAACACTCTCCTTCCAGGGACTTATGGAGGCTTCATTATGTAGGAATCATCAACTAGACCAGGGAGTGCAACATTCTACCCACAGGCCCCATGAAACCCAAGATGGCAGTGGATGGAACCGAACACAAAACTGTAAACTTATTTAAAACATTATGAGAATTTGGGGGATTTTTTGGTGGAACTTGACTGCACAGTTCTCCAGTGTGAACTTTGTAGATGACAAAGTGGTGTCACAACATCTAAAATAAACACACATCTGCTGTTGCCATTTGTCTGCATCAGTGGCCTCAGTTGACTACAGTTTGCACCTTCCCGTGTGTTATTTTCCAAGCACAGATGGTCAAATCAACACCATCACATGTTACAGGTGCTTGTAGTAACCTGGCAAGGCAGTGATTATCAATAATATTTCAACCTACCATTGCAACTTTAGGGGGTTAATATTATTTAGAAGTCAGGTGAGCTTCTTATTTGATTATTGAGGGTTCTTCCTCACCAGCGCAACACCTCATACATTCCCCAATGTGCTTTGCAATCATCCCTTTGCCTCCTCTTGCATGGGCAGCAGAGATATAAAAGGGTCCAAATCTTGCTTTTGATTTTCTTCTTAATTAATTTTCATAAAAGTAAATATAGTCTTTTATCTATTATAATTGTTTAATCCCAGCATGGCTTTTACAATGTCTCAAAAAAAATCATAACCCCCCCCAAAAAATGAAAATAATGGATGAAGAAAGTCTATTCAATAAAAAGTGAACAGATGAGTACTTCTTTTATCGAGGCAAGTAGTAAGATACTTCGCTCAATTTGTAGGGAATTTTGCAAGTTTTCAAAGCCTATCATTCAAATAGGCATCTTATGCAAAAACATGCTGCCAAATTCATTGTGCATGAAGGATTGTGTTGTAAGGACAAAATAACAGAGCAGAAAAAAGTCTGTCTACTCAAAGAAAAAAATAAAATTTCTTTAAACTTACCACTCAGATGATTCTACTGTCACAGCTAGTTATGTAGAAGCAAAAAAAAAAAAAAAAATCAAAACCACTTACTGAGGGTGAGCTTATTAAATGTTATATGGAAAGTATGGCAGATATAACTTGCCCTAAAAAAAGGAGGCTATTTCTATAATTAGTTTGTCTCATCAGACTACAGCCAGACTAATTGAAGAAACTGGAAAATCGACCAAAAAGTTTGGAGAGTAAAGCTGCTGATTTTAAATTTTATGCTTTGGTGATGGATGACAACACTGATACTACAAATAAAGTTCAACTTACTATTTTTATTAGTGGTATATATGACAAATATAATGTCACTGAAGAAATGGCTTCTTTAGTGCCATTAAAAGACACAACTAAATTAAGATATTTATACATAGTACAAAGTAAAAAATATGTTAAAGCCATTTTCTTAGACCATTGTCAATATATGTAGTATAGTGACTGAAGATGGTCAACGGGTGGTAGGAAAAAGACAGGGACTGATAAAATTAATAGAAAACAGTGCAATTGCTGCCCAAAACTCATGTTGGATGAAGAATCATTGAAAAGCACATAAAGAAAATTTATGCAAATTGTCATCAAGACTGAATTTCAAAAGAGTCAAGGGATTGAATCATCACCAATTCCAGGAATTCCTTAAAAGCATCAATGTTGATATGGTGACATCCTTTACTTTTGGAGGAAAAGATGGTAAGTCGAGGCCAAACGTTGAAAACATTTTATGATTTGCACGTTAGCAAGTTGTTTATGGTATCAAAAACCAAACGTATGCCAGTACTTGACAATGAAAATTGGCTTCGAGAGTTAGCAATTTTAGTGGATTTACGCTTTCATTTACATGAGTTAAACATGTGTCTTCGAGGTAAAAACCAACCTATCAATACAACTTTTCAAATTGTAACAGCATTCCCAATAGAACTGAAATTATGGCAAGCTCAAATTAAGGCACACAATTTTATGCATTTCCACACATCAGCTAAACACAATCTTGTGAACAGTGAAAAATATGCACTCTTATTTTTCAATTTTATACAAGAATTTGAAAACAGATTTCAAGATTTCCAGGAAAATAATCAATATTTTGATGCATTTGAGCCTCTGTTTTCAGTTGGCATAAATATGTTGCCTGCCAATTTTCAAGTGGAATTCACAGAGCTGCAGTCTGACATTCGACTTAAAGAAAATATTGATCATGTCACTTGACTGGAGTTTTATTGGTCCTATCTTCCCAGAGACAAATACCCCTCACTTCAAAGTCATGCCTTTCTCATATCATTACTTTTTGGTGGCACCTACATCTGTGAGTAA
This sequence comes from Galago senegalensis, assembly GCA_963575145.1. Taxonomy (NCBI): domain Eukaryota; kingdom Metazoa; phylum Chordata; class Mammalia; order Primates; family Galagidae; genus Galago; species Galago senegalensis. The sequence goes on along the minus strand of CAUYTI010037505.1, from coordinate 9,631 downwards.
CAATTTTCAAGAATGAAGCACATTTAAAGTAAAATAAAATTAGGACCAAAATATCTAATGAGCATCTAGAAAAATTCACTGAGAATTCCAACTACTTCCATCAAAGCAGATTCTGATGATTTAGTTTCTTAAAATTCAAGATCAAATATCCCATTAGTTTTGTGTTGCCCACTTTTCCTTTATTTTTATGTTTAAAAAGTCTTTTTAAAAAAAACCCAATAGCATTTTATCACTTACGTAGGTACATTGTCTATATTAGTAATCACAAACTTGGGACCTGCTCAATGATTTTGAAAGACTCTCTGAACGGGCAGGTGAATAATTAGGATTATTGTGTGAGGACATTTTTGCTTATCTGTGGTGGCAGATATCACAAAAATTACACAAAGACTTTCTTTTTTCTTTGCTTATCAGCTTTTGTTAATGTGTGTGTATTTAATGTGGCCCAAGGCAATTGCTCCTTTTCCAGTGTGACCCAGATAGACAAAATGGTTGGACACCCTTGGACTAAATCATTGATGATTGGTAATCAACCCAAATTTCAGGCTCTCCCTCCTCCCAAGAGGTAGCAGGGTATGGCTGAAAGTTCCAACTCTCTAATCATGCTCTAGTGCCCTAGTCCAGAGACCAGCTCCATCCAAACGCTATCACTTAATCATTAGCATCCAATAAAATTGTCCTTTGAAGATTTCAAGGATTTTAGGAGTCATATTCCAGGAAAGGAGGAAAAGGCAAGTGTATAATTTCACAATATCACACTGGTCTCTGGACTTGTGGGGGTTTTTGTTTGTTTGGGGTTTTTTTGTTTTTGTTTTTTTTTTAGTCTACTAAGTAGAGAGAAAATACAAAACCTAAATCTGTAGATAGGTAGACAGGAAGGGAAGAAAATGGTTCAGCTTTAGGTTCAACTTTCTAAGATACTCATTTCTCTTTTTTTCAGGAGAAAGACTTCTATAGTTAACTCTCAATGGATTTCTTATCCTCTGTTTGTTCTATTTCTGAAACATTTGAGGGTAATAGTTCCAGCTCAGGTAGTTTTATGGCTTTTTATATATGTATACTACAAAGCACTCCATCCCTATCCTGAGGTCCATTCCACAGGGTAAATACTATCCTGCTTTTCATTTATTTATTTTGAGACAGACACGTTTAGTAAAGTGTTGTGGCATCACAGCTCACAGGAACCTCAAACTCTTGGGCTTAAGCGATTCTCTTACCTCAGCCTCCCAAGTAGCTGGGACTACAGGTGTTTGCAATGGAGAGAACTGACACTCAAACACCATGTTTGAAAGACCTTTATTTCAGGTGGACAGCTCAGAATTTATTTATTTATTTATTTATTTATTTATTATTATTATTTGTAGAGACAGAGTCTGAGTTTGTTGCCCTCAGATAGAGTGCTGTGACATCACAGCTCACAGCAATCTCCAGCTCTTGGGCTTAGGCAATCTCTTGCTTCAGCCTCCGGAGCAGCTGGGACTACAGGCACCTGCCCCAGTGCCCAGCTGGTTGGTTTTTTTTTTTTTTTTTTTTTTTGTCAAAGTTTTGCTGGGGCCCGGTTTGAACCTGCCACCCTCAGTATATGGGACCAGGGCCTTACTCACTGAGCCATAGGCACCGCCTGGCATAGAAGAATTTAAAACAATGACAGTCCCCAACTAGCTCAGTCTTCTCTTTTTTATCCCCAGTCAAAAAGGCCTGGCCTACAGGTTCCTTTCTCATCAGTCACTTTGAATCCAGCTGGAAATGCTGGTTCCAGCTTCCACAGAACCACCGGCTTTACAGAAGCTAAGCTTCAGGTTTCCAGATCCCAGGAAGTTAAGTTCTACAAATTCCTAACAGCTGAGTCACCATAGGGAGAACCTCAAAGGTGTATCCTTGAGGTATCCTTGAGCAGACCTCTGTTCTCTTAGACCTCACTTTTTCTGGGTATCCTCTCTTTCAGAATGGAGGCCCAAATGCAACCAAGTGCAGGTTCAGCCGCTCCCTGGACGAGATGTAGTGAAAGAAAGTGACTTTGTTACAGAGTTAGTAGTGAGGAATAGCCAAGAATCATGCCTCAGAGAACCCATTTCAAAGACCTGGGCTGAAGGTAGGGTTTTAAGAAGAGAATTTGGTAAAAGGCCATGCGGGAGTGGCAAGGAGGTGCTGGTCAGCATGACTGTCTGGAATTGTTGCTGCATCTGGTCAGTGGGTTGGCATTATTGCAAAGGCTGTGCGTGTATAGATTAACTGCAGGCCTGGGGTAATCTCCTGATGGGTCTGTTGAGATTCAGTCTCCGGAACTTCTAACCAACAAGCACATAATGAGACAAAGGAAACTTCTGCGAAGGAGTAGCTGGTGGAAAGAAGGAGAGTAAAGGTTAGAATTTCCCCATTAAGGAAGGGGCAGGAAATTTTCAAAATGGGGCACTGAAAAATAGAAAATTGGCTACAGAAAGACATAGGGGAAATGGTCAGTCTTTATACTCAGCACTTAGGTTCAACAAAATATGGGTAGCTCTATGGAAATAAGATTGGACAAAAATGGTAGGATCTAATGCTGATTAACCGAATGGAGAAATCCAGGAGAATTGTCTAGATTCTTCTTGGTCTCTCTGAGCACTGAAGGAAATTAAAAATATTTTGCCCTCAAATATGGCATTTTGACATACTGGACTGACTTCAGGAGCCTCAAGATCTCACTGACCTCCCCGCATCTATCACTGGGTCTCCCACAATCATTGAAGTTTCTTGATCAGCCTGAGATCCAAATCCACATAGGAGAAACAAACAAATAATAATAATTTAAAAAAACCATTCGTTTACTCAATCTGATATTTCCCTATAAGACTGGGATATGACTACACCAGAAAAGACACTTTAAAAAGATAACTTCCTTTTTCCCAGGCCCATGCAGATTCCAAAGGGAACTATTTGCCAGCTAATCTCTCTGATGCAATCATCCTCCTTGGTAATCCCCTACTGCCCCTCAGCAGAATCTTTCTTTCCATCCTCCTGCAAGTCATTTTACCAGATGGCATGGAAGCATCTGAACCCTGGTAGGGAGTTGACTCTTCATTTTCTGAGGGTTTCCATATACTCACACTAATATATATTTGTGTAGTTTTCTCTTATTAATTTGCTTTACTGTGAGTTGATTTTTCAGTGAACCTTGTAACGGTGAATAGACATTTTCTCTTTGTCGCAACAGTATTCATTTCTTCCCCTCTCTGGAATGGGGGACTTAGGACCTTTATTTACACACAGTAGGTCACATAATTCTTTTATGGCCAATTTTCATACGGAATGATGGAGGGAAAGGTAGAGTAATATTTTTCGGTTTTATGGCTGGCTTTGGAAAAGAGGAGTTCTTGTTTCTCTGGCCCATCTTGGAGAAGAGGGATTCTAGTTTCTATGGCGAGCCTCTTGGGAGAATGGGAGTGAGAGAAGGAGGCCAAGGGAAGGTCAGAGGGAAACATTTACTTCCGAGGCCTTTAATCTATGTATTTATTTACTTATTTATTCTTAAGATAGTCTCACTATGTTGCCCTCGGTAGAGTGCTATGACATCACAGCTCACAGCAACCTCAAACTCTTGTGCTTAAGGAATTCTCTTGCCTCAGCCTCCCAAGTAGCTGTGACTACAGGTACCCATCACAATGGCCACTAGCTTTTTTTTTTTGTAGTTGTCATTGTTGTTTGACAGGCTTGGGCTGGGTTCAAACTTACTAGCCCAGGTATATGTGGCCAGCACCCTAGCAGCTGTGCTACAGGTGCTGAGCCAGGTTTTTATTTTTGATAATGCTTTCTGAGTCCTAACAGCAACCATCTCTCAAAATATAATCAAAATCATTTGTATATAATTAAAAGCTGTGGTAAACTTCTTTAAATAATAAGATATACTTTTTAAAAACTTGGCTTTAAGAAATGCTAACCATTCTGAAGATTACTCAGTTCCAGCTAGAGGAGGAGGAGGAGAAGCCGAGAGGCAAGTAGGCAAGTCTAACTCCAATGCCAACAACTCTACTCCCCCCGTTGAACACTGAGCTGCAACTTCTTCAAATATTTATTTGCTTGATCTTAAAACTGAACGAAGGAAATTGGCTCCATGGCATGAGCCAGTTGTCTGTTTTTAAAAGAAAAAAATTTGTTGACTAGTATCACTGGGTGTTAAATTAGTTAGCAGTCTTATTTCTAATGTCTAATTTGCCTTGCTTTGTATGTCTTTGATTTTCTTGCATGTCCAAGAGCCAAATCATATCCTCTGAAAATAATTTTTTAAAAATCAATTTACATTGAATCACTGTCTGATAAATGAAACCGTTCTGCCTTATTCCACCTCAGACAGTAGAACGCCAAATCGGTGTTTATTTTGGAGAGAAAGTTAGACCATTAATGTTTTTGAACTAACATTAACTTAAAAGAATCTTAATAAAATTTTCTGTGTTTAAAAGCAAGGGCAAAAGAAAAAGCTGAATGGAGGAAATCATAAAACTGAATGACCAAATAAATTTTATGAGACAAAGAAACTAATTAAACTTTTGTTCCCTAAAGACAGATATATTCTATTAATAAACACAATAACAGAAGTAGAACCTTGCTCCCTAGTCAGGTAAATTTCATTTTTCTTTTCCTTTATTTATTTAATTTATTTATCATTACTATTTTTTTAAAGACAGAGTCTCACCATGTTGCACAGGCTAGTTTCAAACTCCCTGGTGCAAGTGGTTCTCCCTCTTCAGCTTCCCAGTAGCTAGGATTACAGGTGTGGCCTGCTGTGCTCAGATACATTTTTAATTTATGTTTATAGAGAAATCATGGCACTCTATACTTCAGAAAATTTGCCTCCTAGTCTTGAAATTTAGAAAATTCATCTTCCCCAAATCAGGGATGGAGAAGAAAGACACATTCGTCAGCCCTTTCAGGCCTGCTAACTTAACTTAAAAGCACCGAGGCTTTTCCTGCTATATCTAGTCTAGCAGATACAGAGAACCTCTGCAAGGTGACCACCCAACGGACTATTATAAACTGGACAACATACAGAGATGGCCAACATGAAAGTAGGCCTTCCCAGCACTTTTTCTAGGATGAGTTAGTGGAAAAAGAGTTCCAGAATTGCTTTGAAGGGTGGACTAGGTGCTTGCCTGGGTGCCCAGCCTCCGAAGGCAGTACCTTGAAGGTGGCCGCAGTGATGTTCAGCAATGAGGTATGTATGGAGCCCTTTTTTTAGGATGAGTTGCGAACGTAATTGTCTAACCTCATAAGCGTAACTTGATTTGTTTTAGTTAATCACTCCTAATGGTGACATACTCAGCAAACCTATTAATTTAAAAATTCCTGTCAGCAGTATTACCACTTGGAATTATTTCACAAATTGTAGAACATTAAAAGACTCATTCCTAGGGGAGAAAAATGCTTCTTGGAGCAGGAGTACTTTAAGGAAGGAACGAAACCCTCGCTGCCCATGAATGTATCAATGGCTAGCCCTAGTGCTTTTATGAACAAGGAAGAGAAGGATTAGACATGAAGATGTGAAAAGTGCCTTCGAAGTTGGTGCTTATGGACGAATTAGTGCAGTCCTTTAGAATTGTTAACCTGGGTTTAATATCCCAGTGGATTTTTTTGGGGGGGGAGGGGTCATCAGAATGCTTGATAAAACTATTTGCTTGATCTTAAAATTGAAAAAAGGAAATTGGCTTCATGTCATGAGCCAGTTGTCTGTTTAAAAAAAAAAATTGTTGACTTGTATCAAAAAATATCAGTATACCATACCTTGCAGGGAGGTAGAGTAGGTGTTAAACTTTGTGAAATATTTAGGCATTGCTTAAAGAGGCAGGGATTAAATCAGTTCAATAGCTCACCGTCACACAGCAAAGTTGAGTCTGAAACCCAGGTCTCCCAATACCAGATTGTTTATACTTGACCCTTTTTTGTATTACAGTTTTCCTTATTATCTCTTACAGGGGGAAAAAAAAAGGCTGCCAATAAAAAGTTTGATCTGTCTATATACTAAACCAAATATAATTAATTCAACCTAAACTCACTTCAAAAATATACATTCCTTGAACTTGTGTATTTTACTAGGAAAAGTAAACCAATATACCTTCTTAATTATCTTTATGATAGACTTTATTTTTGAACCATATATATTTCAAGCGGTACGAAAAACAAAATGGCATTTCTTTATTTTTATTTAGTTTCTAATACTCACACAGATACTGAAATCGGAAGTGGCAGAGGAAGCTTTTAATCTGTCTCCTGTGTACCACACCACAAAAAAGAATGCTTTGGCAAGACAGAACATTTCTGTCAAAAATTGCTATACACAGGTGGTTATTCTGATTTATTTCTTATTTGCCTGATAAATCCTATTTGACAGGATTCTCTGCGCTTCGACTAAATTATTAATGTTTATTCCCTTCTCCCCATTATTTACATAAAGCAAAATCCAACATCATCGTGCCTTTTGTTCTTCCCTCCCAGGTACAGATTTCAAGGGAAACAATTTTAAACTAGAACAAGATTATATTTGTGCTGTAATTTGAAAAGACAAAATTAAAAATCACATGTTTTCCTCATGGATATGATTTTGAAAGAAAATATCTCAAGAACTTTGTTTAAAAAATACTGTAAAAATACTAAAACATAAAGAAGGGGTGGGAGCTACTGGTCAGGAATGAACGACTACCTTTCATTTCCCAAACCCAAGAATCTAGTATTTCTATAACCCCCCCCCTTCCTGGAATTGATAGCCATTCCTGCAGCACTCCAAATTCTTACAGGAATGCTTTTTCTTACTTTGTGCAATATCCTTGGACTAGTGCAATATCCTTGGACTTGTCTTTGCCAAAGAGTAGACTTATGACCTGAACGTCGATCATTTTAAGACTTGTCTGCAGTAGAGTAACAGAGAAGGAATGAGAAGTAGGGCTGATTCATCAAAGAAGAGCCGGGTCTTAAAACTTTCCTTTATTTCCTGCTACCTGGCTCTGTAGAACTTTCCTTTTTCATATCCTTAATGACACATGTTTTTTCATCAATTAGATTCTTCTAGGCTACCTAGGCTTTCACCTGCTTTCCCACTGAAACTCCCCTCTGTGTCTAAGTACCCAGAGGTACTCTCTGCTCACCATAAAGAACACTAATAGGGGGCAGCGCTTGTGGCTCAGTGAGTAGGGCACCAACCTCATTTACCAAGGGTGGTGGGTTCAAACCCGGCCCTGGCCAAACTGCAACAAAAAAATAGCTGGGCATTGTGGTGGGTGCCTGTAGTCCCAGCTACTCAGGAGGCTGAGGCAAGAGAATCGCCTAAGCCCAAGAGCTGGAGGTTGTCGAGAGCAGTTACAACACGGCATTCTACCGAGGGTTATAAAGTGAGACTCTGTCTCTAAAAAAAAAAAAAAAAAAAAAACACTAATAGGGGTAAGGGTTAAATTATTTTATGAATAAAATACTTGCAATAAAATTTTAAATATTGCCACCGCAAAAGATTTTTCTAAAATCTATGTCATGGCTAGAATTTTACATAGAGCCATCTTCAGTACCTCAAGAATAAATAACACTTCAATTTGAAGAGTGAAACAATATTTTTCATAAGAAGCATTGTTTTCCAATCATATTTATGCAAATAGTCTCATATGTGCCTGATTTTCTAGCTAATACTGAAAAAAATATGAAAAAATATCTTTCTTTCCTCTTGACCATGTCCTTAGCGTCAGAATAGAATGGAGCTGTAGTAATCAGCACCCATGCTCATACTATCAAGTTAGCATTTCACATTCAATGCCCTTTTTCTTCTTGAAACAAAACCAAAAAGAAATGAAAACATAGGCTATAGAGCAAGGACGACAGAGATTTTAAGGATTTTTAAACTGGAAAGCAGTTGCAATCGGATTCCTCTTAGCCTTTTGGTTTTTGATTATCTTTAGAGCAGCTGAAAACAAACTCTAAATTGTAAGGAAAGAGTCATCAGTAATCAGAACTGCCATTAGGAAAATCATGTTACCAGCCTGGGAAAATGTAAGTGACGGGAAAAATAGTGAAGTAATTAAAATTTTATTGGTTCCATGCTTTCTGGCAAACTCAACACTCAATATAACAGTGCATTAAGATTGAGAAGAAAGAAAATTCTACTTTAACTTGGGAATTAGTAAAGGGTTTTTTTTTTCCTGTTCTTTCTTCAACTTCTGTCCATTGCCATTGCACTCCCACCCCCTCCAACAATTGCTCAGAAAAATGAGGAAATTAATTTCTAGCATATGGAAGCACTCACTTCTCTCCCTGTGCCCCCCTGAGGGGTGAGGGAAAGTGATGGGCAAAATCTGTCAAATGAAATATGTATTTCCAAGTGTGACTGATGAAGAAAAGTTTCTTGAAGACTTAGGAAGCCTGAGATCATTCATAGTTCCTTTCTCTGAAAGTCAGTGATTTTATTCTATTTTTTAAGATAGAGTCTCAAGCTGTCATCCTGAATAGAGTGCTGTGGCATCACAGCTCACCGAAACCTCAAACTCTTGGGCTTAAGAAAGTCTCTTGCCAAAGCCTCCCAAGTAGCTGGCACTGCAGGCACCTGCCTTAATGCCTGGCTATTTTTTGGTTGTCATTGTCATTGTTGTTTGGCAGACCCACACTGGACTGGAACCTGCCAGCTCCAGTGTATGTGCTGAGCTTGAACTACAGGTGCTGAGCCAAAGTCAGTGTTCTTATATCTGTCCCCCTATGGAGATTAGTTCATCAATAAAATATATTATTTTCTTTTTTCTGAGTGGGTGTCTAATCACTTTAAATTAAGTATTTAATTAATGTATAAATTATATCATTTAACATGGGATAATTTTATGAGCACCTGAAGTTATTTAGATCATCTTTTATAAAAGTTAATAAAGGGACTTTGTATCTGGCATAGAAATTTTTTATGTAATAATAAGAATAGTGGGGTGGGTGTGATGGCTCACACCTATAATCCTAGAACTCTGAGAGATGGAGACAGGATGATCATTTGAGCTCAGGAGTTCAAGACTAGCCTGATCAAGAGAGAGATGCCATCTCTATTAAAAATAGAAAAAAGTAGCCAGGATGTGGGGGTGCACTCCTGTAGTTCCAGCTATTAAGGAGGTTGAGGCAAGGGGATTGCTCAAGTTCAAGAGTTTAAGGTTTCTGTGAGCTATGAAGCCATGACGCTCTACTCAGGGTGATAGAGTGAGACCCCATCTCAAGGAAAAAAAAATAATTTATTTCCTCCCAAAATTTCCTTTTTTTAATCATTCCTGTTTGCCTTTCATATCAGTTTCAAAAATTAGACAAAGTTTACATCTCTATAGATGTAGTTTTAATATAAAAATATATTAAACAGATATCTGTTTAGTTTCTATTATTTTAATATTAAAACTACATCTAGGAAACTAAACTGATGTCTGCCTAATGGATGATAATTTCCAAAACAATTTCACATGCCTTTTAATTTTGTTACTATGTGCTGGCACTGTGTTAAGCACGAAATTTTTTGGTTTTTTTTAAATTCATTTTTCTTACTTATACATGTGTATGTTAGGTTTCCACTTTTGGCTTCACAGAATTAAAAAGGCCAAATTTAATAACAATAACAATGTTTAACATAAGCCTCATAAAGAACAAATGAAGATAAATACAT
>CAUYTI010037501.1:0-45276 GCA_963575145.1 Galago senegalensis | reverse complement strand
CCTGTGGTCCCAGCTACTTGGGAGGTGGAGGCAAGAGACTCACTTGAGCCCAGGAGTTGGAGGTTGCTGTGAGCTGTAATGCCACGGCACTCTACCCAGGGGGACAGCTTGAGGCTCTGTCTCAAAAAAAAAAAAAAATATATATATATATGTATATATATATATATATGTAGATGTTATGTTACAAAGACAGTTGCCACAATCTTATTTTATTTTCCTATTACTTATTCTTTTCTAAGGCTGAAGCATAATTTATTAACCTGTTCTTGATATATACTTTTTGTTTCCAGCTTTTACTATTACAAGAAAAGACCTGGCAAAAAAAAAGGTGTTTTTAACACCTGGAAAGTTATGTGAAAATTGTCAGAATCAAAATGGAGTCACTTGTGTTAAAAACCCTGATAAATGGGAATGCTGTGAAGTGAGAGTTCTCTTGTATGAATGTTTAATAAAAAGTCTGCAAAAACCACAAATGTGCACAAAAGCCATTGCCACCTTATTACAAAAATATTACTTCTTCAAGGACTTCTGCCCAATAATAGCCCATCCAACATCAGACTGGCCCCACCCTTTTTATCCATCCTCGTAGCCAAGGATACTTATTTTGAAACAACTACATAATCCTCCTGCATTTTTCCATTAAAAACTTTTTTAACTTCTCTGAGTTTGTTAGCACAGCTTACTATGGCATGCATATTGCCATTGCAATATATTCCTGAAGAAATATAATTCTCTTTTTTTCAAATTAAATGAGGATACAAAGTTTTAGATTACATTATTCACATTTCCAGGGTAAAGTTCCAGTTGTAAAAGAGCCCCTCACCCAGGGGCATGTTATACACCCTCTCGATGTGCAAATTAGGTGCGATACTGCCACATGCCCTCCCTTCTTCTGCGAATCACCCTCCCCTTTTCCCCTTCCCTCTCCCTCCTCTCTCTGCCCTCATATCAGACTATATTTGTGTTTTATTATTCACATGAGCATGTAGTTGTTTATATATTGGTTTCATATTAGTATTGAGTGCATTGGATATTTATTTTTCCATTCTTATGATACTTTACTAAGAGGAATGTGTTTCAGCTCCATCCAGGTAAATGTAAAAGATATAAAATATCCATATTTTTAATGGCTGACTAGTATTCTGTGGTATACATATACCATAATTTGTTGATCCATTCATGGGTTGATGGGCATTTGGGTTGTTTCCATGACTTGGCAATTATGAATTGAGCCACAATAAACATTCTGATACAAATGTCTTTATGGTAAAATGTTTTTTGTTGTTCTGGGTAGATACCTAGTAATGGGATTACAGGATCTAATGGAAGGTCTACTTTTATATCTGTGAGTATTCTCCATACTTCTTTCCAAAAAGGCTGTAATAGTTTGCAATCCCACCAGCAGTGTAGAAGTGTTCCCTTCTCTCCACAACCACACCAACATCTGCAGTTTTGGGATTTTGTGATGTGGACTAATCTCACTGGGGTTAGGTGCTATCCCAGATTGGTTTTGATTTGCATTACTTTTTCATGTGATTGTTGGCTGTATGTCCATCATCTTCAGAGAAGTTTCTGTTCGAGTCTCTTGCCCACATAGAAATGGGATTATTTGCTCTTTTTAATTGTTTAGTTTGAGTTCTCTACAGATTGTAGTTTCAGGCTTTTGTCATAACATGCAAAAATTTTCTCCCATTTCAAAGGCTGTCTATTTGCTTTGAGTGTTCTACCCTTAGCTGTGCAGAAGCTTTTTAGCTTGATCAAATCCCAGTTATTTATTTCTGGTGTTGCTATAACTGCCAGGGGTGGGAGGTCTTCCTCATAAATTTTTTTTCTAGACCAGTATTTTCAAGCATTTGCCCCACACTCTCTTCTAAAATTTTTATTGTTTAAATTTTAATCTTTTATCCAGTGAGAATCAATTTTTGTCAATGGTGAGAGATGTGTGTCCAGTTTTAGTCTTCTACATGTGGTTAACCAGTTCTCCTAGGAGTATTTATTAAATAGGGATTCTTTTCCCTAGTGCATGTTTTTTTTAGGCTTATCAAAGATCAAATGATGATGTGTGTCTGCATTCATCTCTAGATTCCCTATTCTATTCCATAGGTCTACATCTCTACTTTTGTGACAGTACTATGCTATTTTGATTATTATAGACTTGTAGTATAACCTAAAGTCTAGCAACATGATGGTTCCAGATTTTTTTTTATTTCTAAGAACTGCTATTTGGAGTTTTTTCTGATTCCATATGAATCCAAGTACTATTTATTCAAGTTCTTCAAAGTATGACATTGGTGCTTTGATTGGGATTGCATTAAATCTATAGATTGCTTTGTGTAGTATAGACATTTTAACAATGTTTATTCTTCCCAGCCATGAGCATGGTAGGTTCTTCTGTTTGTTGACCCCTTGGCTATTTCCTTTCTCAAGGTTCATTACTCTCCTTTAGAGATTTTTCACATCCTTTGTTAGATATATTCCCAGTTATTTCATCTTCTTTGGAACTTCTGTAAAAGGTATATATTTTTTTATTTTATTCTTGGCTTGACTATTATTGGCATATATGAAGGCTACTGATTTGTGGGTATTGATTTTGTATTCAGAGACACTGCTACATTCCTTGAACACTTCTAAGATCTTTGTATTTGAGTCCCTGGGATTTTCCAGGTATAAGATCATGTCATCTACAAAGAGCCAGACTTTGACCTCCTCTACTTTGACCTCCTCTGTCCCCATTTGAATACTTTTGATCTCCTTCTCTTGCTTGATTGTGATGGCTAGGACTTCCAACACTGTGTTGAATAGCTACAGCAAACCCACAGCCAATATATCAAACAGTGTAAAACTGAAAGCATTTCCATTCAAATCTGAAACTAGACAAGGTTGCCCACTGTCACTTCTACTCAAGAAACATAATTCTATTTTAGAAAGCCCTCTCTCTCTCTCTTTAGGTTGACAGTTGTTATATCATTCTTTTAAAGTTTTTTTTTTTATTTTCTTGTTCTGATTTTTATTTTTTAAATGTTCTTGATATTAATCAGGTTATTGTTTTCTTTTTTGACTTCTGGTTTTTTGTGTTATAATAGGATAAATTTTCCCTATCCCAAGATTAAAAATAATTTTTTTCAAGTTTTCTTTCCTGATTTGATGGTTTTATTATCTATAGTTAAATTGCTCATCCATTCAGAATATATTTTGCTACAGAGTGTGATATGTATGTATATAAAATTTTGCTTTATTTTTCAATTGGCTATCCAGTTATCCTTATATTGCCTATTGAAGTATGATTCATATGTCAGTATGACCATACCCTAAATTTCTGTTTATAATTTTGTCTAATTTGGGATCTTCTATTTTACTTGGTTGCTCTTTTTTTCATACACTGATACCACATCTTTCAACAATATAAGTTTACCAGAATACCGTCATACCTGATAGAGCAAGTGTCACTTACTGATCTGTTTTTTCATAACTTCTACCTGTACTTACTTAGGTACATTCCCATATAGACTTTAGAATTAGATTTTCTATTTTTTAATTTTAAAATAGCTGTGCCATCTACATTGGGATTTCAATGAATTTATAAATTAATCTTTATAAGTTGACTATTTATTGCAAAAACAATATTTTTCCACTTATTTCTGCCACTAAAATGTAGGCTTAATGTGGCCATCAGTTTCTGTTTAGCATGTTTATTACTGAATAATGTTTATTACTGAATAATAGCTTGCAGAATTGTGCTTGGCAAGTAGCAAGTACTCAAAAACCTTTTGTTGAGTGACTAAATTAATAAATATGAACATTCCTGCCCGAATTAAGACTTATTTATCTCTGGGTCTCAGTGCTATGGAAATACAGGGAAGAAAGTATTCAATTCAATTTCACTTAACATTATAAAATGCAAATCTGACTTGTTGAATTTTCCTTCTATGGTTGCCTTTCCATTTGAAATTCTAATCTATCAGGTAGTTTAGATTCAACTGGTTCGATTTTCCTCAGCTATTATTAGAAGAATCCAAATATAGGTGCTATAAACATCCATGTGCAAGCCCCGAATGGGTCCATATTTCCACTTATTTTGGATAATCATCAAATAGTAGAATGGCTGGATCCTATGTCATGCATCAATTTAGTTTTTTTTTTATTTCTTTTTTATTTCTAAATGATAATTGTAAATTTACATGTAGTTTGCATTTGTTTTTTATTACTGATATTGCCAATCATTACAAACATCCAGGCTTAAAATGCCCCTTACCTTTTCTGACTTTTAGAGGATTTCCTTATTCTGTACTCAGAATCCCATCACCCTTTTCTCTGCTTACTTCATCTTATCCTCTTCTCTGACTCTGTCACCCCCCCTCCTTCTTAGAAGGACTGTTGTGATTATACTGGGCCAACGCAGGCAGGATAATCTTCCTTTTCTCCCTTTTCAAGGTCTTTAAATCAGATCTAAAAGTACAATTCTTATGCACAGTTACATATTCACAGATGATTCTAGGATTTAGAACATGACATTATTGAGGAGCATGGAGCGTTAAGAAACGAGCTATTTGTATATTACAGTAATTCCTAACTTAAAGTCTACCTTGTCTGATAACAGTATAGCTAATCCAACTCTCTTTTGTTTACAATTAGCATGGAATATTGCTTTTCCTATTTTTTCACTTTCAGTCTATTTGTGACTTTGCATCTAAATTGAGTCTTATAGATAGCATATAGTTGGATTTTTTTTTCTTTAATTGAGTCTGCCAATCTTCGCTTTTTTCTTAGAGAGTTTAATCCATTTACATTTGAAATAATTGCTGATTAGAAAGAAGTAGTTTCTGCCATTTTGCCGTGTGTTTTCCACCCTCATTTTCACCATTCTTCTCTTCATTTGAGATTAGATTTTGTAACGACAAGTTTTCATTCCCTTCTCAATTCCTTCTGTCTGTATTCTGTGGTCTGTATTTATTTTCTTATGGTTACCAAGAAGATTACCTATGGTACCCTAGCTGTTACAATCTAATTTGAATTGCTATTGACTTATCTTCAGTTACATACAATAACTTTTCTCCTATTCACCTGTTTCCACCTTGTGTTATTATTGTCAGAAATAACAACTCTATACTTTGTCCAGTCATTTGTCTTCAAAATTCTATTTAAAAAGTTACAAACTAAAATCACAATAATAGTAGCTTTTACGTTTAGCCAAGTACTTACCTTTACTGGAGATCTTTATGTCTTCATACAAATTCAAATTACTGCTTAGTGTTCTTTCATTTCAACATGAAGGGCCCTTTTTAGCATTTTTGAAGGGGAAATCTAGTGGGAATTCTTCCTTTAGCTTTTGAACATCAGACAATGTCTTAATTTTACTCTCATTTTTTAAAAATAGTTTTGCTGGATATAAAATTCTCAGTTGATTGCTTGTTTTCCTTTCAACACTTTAAATGTAGAATTTCACTATCTTCTAGTCTCCGAGGTTTCTGCTGATTATCCACTGATAATTTTACTGACAATCCCCTTGCTCACTGTCAATGTTTTCTCTGCTTTCTTTTCTTCTTGCTTTCAAGGTTTTCTTAGACTTTTGAAGGTTTAAATACAATGTACCTTAATGTGAATCTTTTTGGAGTTTTCCTATTAGGAGTTTGTTGAGCTTCTTGATGTACATTATCCATGTTATTCCTCAAATTTGGGATGATTTAGCTATTTTTCCTTTAAATAATCTTTCTCCTCCCATTTATTTCTTGTTTCTCATTTGGGACTCCATTCATGTGTCTGTTCATCCACTTGATGGTGTCTCACAAGTTCCTTAGGCTTGGTTCATTTTTCATAATTCTTTCTTCTTTCTGTTCCTCAGACTTGATGATCTTAATTGTCCTATCTTTAAATTTGCTGACTCTTACTTCTGCCTACTCAAATCTGCTATTAAAATTCACTAGTGAATTCTTTAAGTCATTGTAATTTTAAGTTCCAGAATTTCTCTTTGATTTCTTTTTATAATGTCTCTTTGTTGACATTCTTATTTTATTTGTTTACTGTTTTCCTGATTTTTTTGTAGCTTTGTTTATGTCTTACCTTAGTTCTATGAACATATTTAAGATAGTGTTTTCAAGTCTTTGTCTAGTAAGTTTGATGCCTGCTCTTTCTTTGGGACGGATTCTGTTCATTTATTTTGTTCCTCTACATGAGCCGTGTTTTCCTGCTTCTGTGTATGCCTTGCTTTTTGGTTGTTGTTGTTTTGGGAATTTGGCTATATAATTTGGTAACTCTGAAAATCAAGTTCTTCTTCCCAGTTTTTTCTTTTTTATTATAATTACTGTTGTTTAAGGCTATATTGGTTTGTTTAACATTTTTCCAAAGCATTTGGCAAACCTTATTTCTTCTCCTGTGTCAAAAGTCTATTTTAATTTAGCTCATGTTTGCTTAACATTTTGGTAGGGACTTTCTTGCATAACAAGAGCTGAAACAAACAGAAAATCAAATAGAGCAAGACAGAGAGAAAACAACCACCTACAGCAATCTTTGCAGACTAGCTATGTGCTAGGAAAATTTTTCATTACTTATCTAGGCCTGCTCTAGGGAATTAACTCAATTTGAAAGCTAAAGGTCTCCTTAGGACTCTTATCTTCAAATACACAACTTACCTGGGCACAAGAGCAGCTTTGTAAATCTCTTCATATACATGGCTGCTTTTGAATGACCAAATTTCCCAACGATTCCCAGCCCAGCTTCTTGTCCAAACCTTAGATGATCCATTTACATCTCCATTCATAATCTCTTGTGTGTCTATAGAGTTGTCTTCTCTTTTGCAGCTTTTACAAGTAGTGCCTCCACATTTTTCTATCTGCATTGGTCAAGTTACAACAGGCGTATAGAATACTTTGTAATTCATGGTGATGTGTTTTGATCCTCTAGATCAGTGTGCCGTGGCATAGTTACATAGTCACAGATGATTCAGGGATTAGAACATGACATTATTGAGGGGCAGGGGCATTAGATCTTCTAGATCCGTGTGCTGCAGCATACTGGTGCACAATGAGAGGATTTTACAAAGATCTTTGTGCACTGTGAAAATTATTAAAAGGTAATTAATTGAATTTTCTTAGAAAGAAATTCAAAGCACAGTAAGTTTGTTCACTTTTTTACTCTTTTGGGGGTCTATATAATTAAAGTGTGCTACAGAAATTAATGATTGCGTCAAGTGTGCCAACAGATAGAAAAGGTTGAACACTGCTCTAAATCAACCATATTTTCCTGCTTCTATATATGTCTTATAGTTTGTTTTGCAGTCCTTTGGGAAAACAAGATCCTGAAGACGCTCATTCTGACATTTTTTTTATTTCACTAAAGTAAAATAGTATCTTCAGAAAGGCTACAAGAATGGGTAGAACTTCAGAGAAAATAACCGCAACACATTTATGAAAATTGGAAATCGATGAATAAACAATAACTTACTTAGTAGAATCAGTAAATCAGAATCCCCAAAACAGAGAATAGCAAACTTTGAGACTTGAACTATTTGTAGAAGGAGACCTCCATTTCAATCTGGTTAGCATTTTCCACCTGCTACTATTTGTATGTCACAGAAAGTTTGTGAGAAGGGAAGGGATGACTTACTCACTTGGGATATGGATGAGCATTTAAATCAAAGGTTTACAAATACTGTATGTGGTCAGCACTCCAGGAATTGTAAAATCAGAAAGACTTTTCCATTTCTGAACATGAAAAGCCAGGCATAGGTTGGTTGTCAGAGCCTCCAGTAGACATATAAAGAGTCCATCCGAGAGGAATCATTGTCTCTAGTGGAGCAATACAGGTCCCACCAGGCTGTGACTCAGCAGCATGAAAACCAGGGAAATAATGTATTCACTCAGACCTCCTTTTCCAGCTGACCTTCATCTATGGCAGTAAGTTCCACTGGCTGACCTAAACCAGGGGCTAAAGGGCAAGGCATCCAGTTGTTACAGTCCATAAAGATCTGACTTTCTAGGTCCATAAAGAGAGAGAGAGAGGAAAAAGAAAAAAATATCAAGCACATAACAGATCTCAAAATTGTAAGAAAACAATTAGTACCTGACATAGCACTTTTAAGGCCTTGTGAAATCTAGCCTCTGAAGTTTTCATTTGGCTCTCATTTGATCTATTTTATTGCCAAAATAAAACTCTCAATAACTTACTCCAGGAAGAATAACAGAAATAATTAGTAGCTATAGACATTAATCTAGGGTGTAATGTTCTATGGGATTTTCTGTGCATCAAGAATACAAATGGTCATTCATTCCAGTGTCCTCATAGCGCACATTTGCCGTGAAAATTCAATACGCTGTGCTTGCACTATCTCTCCCCCTCACTCACCGTCTCATGCTCACTGTCTCTACCTGCTCATGGCAGGTCTCTCCCTCACTCACCATCTCATGCTCATGGTCTCTACCTGCTGACGGCAGGTCTCTCCCTCACTCAACATCTCATGCTCCCTGTCTCTACCTGCTCCCGGCAGGTCCCCCCCCTACTCACCATCTCATGCTCACTGTATCTACCTTCTGACAGCAGGTCTCTCCCTCACTCACCATCTCATGCTCACGGTCTCTACCTGCTGACGCCAGGTCTCTCCCTCACTCACCATCTCAAACTCACCTTCTCTCACTGCTCACTGCAGGTCTCTCCCTCAATCACCATCTCATGCTCACTGTCTCTAACTGCTCACGGCAGGTCTCTCCCCTCACTCAGCATCTCAATCTCCCTGTCTCTACCTGATCATGGCAGGTCTCTCACATGACTCATTATCTCTTACACATCATATCAAAATTTTTGGATTTCGACAATAGGCAAAAATCCCTATTATTCTTCAGTAATTAGGAAAGCAATATGATAATAATAAATATTTTAAATTATACACTGTTATATTTTATTTCTTCCATAGGCTTTTGTTTTTCATGTCAAAAGCAAAAGTAAATTATCTCAACAAAACAGAAAGAAGAAAACAGTTCTTCACTATTGGGAGAGAAATCTCTTTGTGTTAGAGTGCTGGCTGCCCTCGGTTCTCAACTGTCTTGTCCAAATGTTTGTACTTTGGGGAGCTTCATAAGGGAGACAGCATCTCCCCAGGGCAAGCACTGGACATCCTCAGTATGTAATATAGTGAAGTCGACATCTTCCAAAGTGAAGCAGAGGTGCACTTCCCATCATGAAAAATTCATATTGTTTTCTTATAACACAACCCACTGTGGGTGAAGGTGTCACCTTTTTTTTTTTCATGTTGCTATGTGGGTATAGGGGCTGGGAAACCCATGCAAAAATCCTGCTGATACTCTGGCCATCACTACTGCCATGAGAAAATCCTTTTCCTATGACCCCAAAATCTTGTATCTTCTGACAGCACCAGTGAAACTGGGAAGGTTAATTTCGTTAACTTGGAAGTCAGGTAGAATTCCAAATCTGTATATGTACCAGTACTTGTTTTGGTGATGAAGTTGGGACAATGACAGAGATCGTGGCTTTCTACAAAAAGGAGGAGGAGCCCCCTGTGGAATTATTATTAATGGAATTTGAAGGAAACCCATGGGATAGAGTTGTAAGCATGTTAACCACACTGTGCTTAACCAGGATATAAATGATCTCTGCCTCTCACTAAGGAGGAACGGGGGAAGCTGTGGCAGCTGCATATCAGGAAATGGGGGCAAATACAGCATCTTCTCTTTGTTGTTCATTCTTCTCCTGAGGGGAGGACTTTAGTACCAGTCTGGCAAAAGCACTCAGATTTGTCTCATTTGTACAATTAGTACAAATAATTGCCCTGTGTGGAAACAAAGTTCAGGCTTCTTCCAGGAGGCAGCATCAGAGAAGCAGATCTTACTGTGCCTGTAAAACCAAACAAACACTGGAAATTTGTGAACACTGTAGAGAGAAACCAGGCAAATTGTAACAATGTCTATTCTCGGTTTGTTCCATTGGAAATGAAGGGACAGGGCGTAAAGGTATCATAGCAGAACTGCAACCAGTGGACCTTCCTCAGCACCATCTTCAGCCTATTTGCAAACCTTAGATCAGACAGCAAGTCTCAAGTGTCTTACTGTGCTTTCATTGCAGTGGTTCCTGGCCGCTGTAGGAGAAATTTGGATTTCTCAGTAAGATTCTCCAATGCAGTGAACCGTAGAAAAAGCTCCCACCAGAATGCGGGCTCTTGGGGCCCTGGGCAGGGTACACTCTTCACATTCTGGGCAAGTCTTAGATGATGCACACACCAGCAAGAACATCAAGCTGGGTGTCAGAGTCACACGTGCAGTGCTGGCAAGGAGGAAGTATTCTTTCTAACCAGAAATTAAGCTCAGAATGAGTATTGGGACTAAATACACAATGAGACCTGTGTATAGGTCATTATGACTTTGGTTTTAATTTCCAATTTCTGTACAGAAAGAACAGATGACAGATCTTCCACCACCATTTCTAAGAGCACTGTAGGACTACACCTTTAAAATTGCTTAGTCTCTGCTGGCCCCCTGGCTTCCGCCAATAATCCCAGCACTCTCCAAGGCTGAGGTTGGTGGATTGCCTGAGTTTAAGGAGTTCAAGAGCAGCCTGAGCAAGAATGAGACCCCTTTCTCTAGTAAGAATAAAAAAACTTGCCCAGCTTGGTGATGGCACCTGTAGTCCCGGCTACTTGGGAGACTGAGACAGGAGGATCACTCGAGCCCAAGACTTTAGGTTGTTGGGAGCTATGACACCATGGCACTCTACCCAGGGTGACAGAGTTAAGACTGTCTCAAAAAAAGAAAAAAATTGCGTAGTTTCTGGATTCTCTATGTTTTCATTTTATCCTAAGTGAGAATACTTGTTCAACTCAAAATGCTGTGTGAGACCTGAAATATATATGTGATTTAAAGTGTAAAAGTGTGTATTTAGCCCCAAAACATTGTTAGAAATATCAGCTTATTAAATACTGCCAAGGCACCAACCACATCATTTTTTTTCAAACTTTAATCTATATTTATATCATCTATATTATTTATATGATATGCTAACTTTGTTGACATAAAAGGAGGCTTAAAGCAAGGGCACAGCTAACAGAAGCATGAGAAAATAGGACAGTCATTGTGTCCATATCATTGTGACATTTTAATTCAAATTTAGCTCTGCTCCCTGAAGTTAAAGAGGGAAGGGGAAGTAAAAACTGTTTACAAACTCCCCACACCATCTGCCCTTCAACTTGAAGTCCAGTTGTTTACAAACTCCTGATCCCTTCCCCTCACAGGCGCTTTGATTTAGACTCAGAGCCTATAGAAACTGTGTGAGATCTGCATCTGTTCCTGAGTTTCAGTCCCAGTTCTGACCTCACAAACCACATCAGGTCACCATGGCACAGCTCCTTTATAGGAAAAGAACCACAGCAAGTTCGAATAATCACTGAACCATTATCCTAAATACCACGTGAATAATGGAAGGTGTAGGAATAATCTCAATTATGACATTAGCTGTGTGCTAAGCATCGATCCGTCACATCCTATGAGATCAGCACAGTTTTTCCTCAGTTATCTAGTTTAATAGTTTGGCTGACTGTCCTGCAGTCAGAAACCCATTTCAGGAGGACGTCTGGGACTTGAGCTCCCGATTGTCAGGACTGAGCACAGTTTGCAAAGTGATGTCTTCCTCTCTTTTTCGTGTATAACACACTCTGAGATTTACCTCTGAAGCATGTCAGAGTGGAAGTAAGTTATGTTATGCTGCTTTATTGCAGAATTATTGAACAGAAAAAAATAGTATATTATACCCAAGTCTGTAAAGGTTTCTGACTTTTTAAAAAATTTCTCCTAACTAAAGTCTCATTGTTGCTGTTTAATAATCATTATACGTGGAGCCAGTGACCACTATCCATTAGGAAGATGTCTATACCTCCTGATAAACTAATAATATTCTCCCACATGATGAGGAGCACAGAATAATGCTCACAGTTTTTCTCTGTAATTACCTATTAATGCTAAATAAAGTTAACGTCACACCGAGAAGAGCCTGGACTTCACGTCAAGCATGTCTTGAATTAAGAAATATCTCTCTGAACTGAAAATAGTTATCTTTTTAAGGAGAGTGTGTGTGTTTAACAAACAGAAAATGCACACACCCTAGACATATCTCCCTGTCGGTATCACAGGTCCTATACTGGCATATTTATTATTAATTGGCACGGGGCAATTTTCATGTAAGCAAAGGCTGTAAAGCTCTGCCTCTGAGACTTGACATGGTGACAGGAGCCAGGGATGCCTGCATGAAAATGTCCCTTATCAGGACATGTGCACAAAAGTGCTGAGGAAATCACATATAAGAAGATCAAATGATGTTTATTTTGCCAGTTTGGGAAGAGAATAATACTATGCACAAAGATATTTCAGGGATTAATGAGTCAAGGAGTCTCTAAGGCACGTGCAGAGGAGGTAACTTTGGGGGGCCTCTGAGTAGCTGAGACCACAGGCATGTATGCATTTGGCTAACTTTTAAAATACGCATACAGTAGAACCTCCGTAGCTGACCCGCCACCCTACATTGACCAGCTCCTGAAGCTGACCTACTTTTCATAGACTGGACATGCACCACATGTGCGTGTCAGCACAGCAGGCCTAGTGCTTTATGGTGACCACCTCCCTATGTTGACCAGGGTGTTGCAGTCCCTTGGGTGGTCACTTACAGGGGTTCTGCTGCACTTCTTATGAGGCAAGGTCTTATTGTGTTGCTTAGGCTGGTCTTGAGTGCCTAACTTGAAGGGATCCTCCCACCTTAATCTTCCAAGGTGCTAGAATTACAGGCATGAGCCACTGTGCTGGGCTAGTTACACCATTTCTGATCCAGACGCTCACATCACTGACTTATTATTCTCTCCTGTGTCCTCTGACACCACACTGAAACAGCACTTGCCCCTTCACCTACCCCTGAGATAGCCTATCCTGAATGGTTCTCAATTTGGAAAACTGTATGAGAAAATTACCGGGAAAACTTTGACTTATAATATTACTGCTCTTGGAGTATAATCCAAGTAAATAAGCAGATAAGGACACAAATATGAGTTTGAAATTTCTAAATAAAATATAAGTAGATAAAATAAAACACTGAACAAATACAAAATATGATTATATGTAGCTATACTTAAGTGACAGGAAATATGTCAATAATATATTGAAAAGTAAGAGAGACAGTTTATAAATTAGAACAGTTAGGGCTTTTATAATTATTGAAATTACATATGTAAAAACTTATATACATAAATGTAATTCTAGAGACTGAAAAGATAGTCATCAAAATGTAACTCTTTGTAATGAGATTACAGACATTATTTTTTAAATTTTGGGTTAATACAAGATTATGTATGATTAAGCTTACAGTGTTTATGTTTGTAAGATAACATCCGGGTTGTAGCTGAGTCCTTCCTTCACCCAGGAGGTATGCCATATACCCCTACCTTGTACCCATTATGGGGGAGCTTACTGAGTCTTTTTCTTCTCCCCCCCTTTCTTGAACTCAATTGTCCTTTTTTCTGGAGTGGCCCGGTCATTGTAATCTACTAGTTTCAGTTTAGTATTAAGTACATGTGACGCTTGCTTTTCCATTCTTGAGATACTTAGGATGCTCTCCAAATCCATCCAGGTAAATACAAAAGACGCAAAATCTCCATCTCTGATTATGGTGTATTTAAAAATTCCTTCTCTGTATACACATGCACCATTACAACTATAATAAAATTTATTAGTTTCATGTCAAAACATAACTATTCTCATTTATCAAAAACAGAAATGAAATTAAGAAAAAATTAAGTAAATAAAATAGGTATAAAAGATACCACTGAGCGTAAAGAGCATGATACTTATAGTCTAAGACATCAAAATCCTTTCTCAGGGTGAATTAACTTCCGCAGGTGTTTACTCATTTCTATGGTGTTCTGATAAGTTGTAAAGCACTCGTACAAGGAAGAATTGCAACTGTGTACTGTGATGGGCTTCCCAACACTGACCCGTGGAGAAATGTGGGTGCTGTTCTCTCCTCTGCTCACCTCGTAGGATCCTGAATTCTTTGCAAGTGACCAGACTCTCCTACCTGGCCTAGGTGAAGCCAGCAACTCGGGCTGCATGGCTTTTGCTCATACCCCCTTCCTGGTAGCTTTAGAGAGACGCTCTTTCCTAATCACCCTTAAAAATCTCTCTTGCACAGGTGTCCCATTGCCCACACCTTAAGATATTTCTAAGACCTTGGAGGACCACAGGCATGAAAAGGAAGCCAGAAGAGGTCATTCCAAGGACAGGGGCCTCCTGGGGTAGCAGGAGCATGTTTCCAGGCAAGCTGGGAAAGAAAGACTTTATGCAAGTTTTAGTCACCATGATGTGCCTACTGCTCTCCATAGACTAGAGGATGACACTTTCTTTAGGTGAAATCTGAACAAGGGGGACTGTTGGGATCTCACCTAATGTGTGCAATGGCAGAGTGCTCTGCATGCCCCCAGGGTAAGGGCTCGTCTACAACTTGAACTTTACCTTGGAAGTGAAAACAGTGTAACCTAAAAATTGTACCCTCATATTAATTTGAAATAAAAATAATAAAATGTGTTAAAAATTGAGTAAGGGGAAAAAAACTCCCAATATTTAAATGAAATGGTTAATTTTACTTACATTGTTTACTGGCCCAAACTTAAAATTTTCACATCAAATAAAGCTTTCATTGATCAGCCCCTCTCCCCGACAAAATTAGCGTTAGGATCAAATTAATGATAAGAGCTGGGGTTCAAGCTGCACTTTCCTTGCTGCTGTAACATCTGCCTTGTTCAGCTGATCATCCGGAGTATCCATCGCCTCTCACGTTATCTTCCTCTCTCACTGACTCATTAAGACAGCCTTGATCTGCAGTTACATCACTGTTCAATGATGGAGTGGGAAAGGACAGCGTTATTTTCTAGTTCTGGTCAGATGATGTTATGATTTAACTGTGTATAATGTTGATGAGGGGGAAATGTTTACTGTAGCACTAGATCAAAACGTTTATTTTATCACACAATGTTTTAGTAAATGGTTTATTCTCTTTATTTTAATTGTCATTATTACAATTTTATGTACAACCTTAAACTTAACATTGATAAACTAATTTGTCAAGTAAAAAACTAATAAATATTTAATTTTTTTTTTTTTTTTGAGACAGAGCCTCAAGCTGTCCCCCTGGGTAGAGTGCCGTGGCATTACAGCTCATAGCAACCTCCAACTCCTAGGCTCAAGCGAGTCTCCTGCCTCTGCCTCCCAAGTAGCTGGGACCACAGGCGCCCGCCACAATGCCCGGCTATTTTTTGGTTGCAGCCGTCATTGTTGTTTGGCGGGTCCAGGCTGGGGATTCGAACCTGCCACCTTAGGTGTACGTGGCTGGAGCCTTAGCCGGTTGAGCTATAGGTGCCAAGCCGACTTTACCTTCTTTTTCTTTTCTTTTTTTTAAGCCAGGTTTTCACTGTCACCCAGGCTGAAGTTTGGTGGAATGATCATAGCTCATTCTAACCTTGAACTCCCAGGGTCAAGTGATCCTCCTTGCCCAGCCTGCCAATTAGCTAGAACTACAAGTGCAGCTACTATGATTGGCTAATTTTATTTCTTTTTAATTTTTGCAGAGATGGGCGTCTCACTACATGGCCCAGGCTGGCCTTAAACTTTTGGCCTCAAGCCATCCCCCTGCCTCAAACTTTCAAAGTGCTGGGATTAAACTATCCATGATTTTATTCCTGCAAATTTTTCCCACAGAAAACTTTACTTGTGACTGTCCTGAGGTTGCTCATCTTTTTATTTCATGTAATGTCCTGTACCTAAGAATAGAAATGTCATATGCTCCCAACTAAGGTCTTAAAAGGTCCTACCTAACCCGTGAAACCTCATTTTTAATCACCTATAGAAAATCTCACCAGAAAGCAAGCAACACCGTTACTATTTCTCCACACAATTTTCTTTTAGGTAGCGTGAGAAATGTGAACACAATTCAGATGAAAATTAGCAGTTTTGAGGGCACAATATTGCTTATGTTCCTGAAAAGAAATGAGATTAGATGCTTACGAAGGAATGGATTTGGTAGTAGGAGTCTTAGACAACAAACAAAGATAAGATATGCAATCTGGGAAAGTTCCAGGTTATCATAAAGGTCCTCAATTTAAAAAAAATAAAAGATACATATTAATATTTCAGAAATCAGACCATAGATCACAATTCATATATTAGGGAATTTTTAGTACCATCATCCGTGATTAGGGAAGTGGGATGTTTTCAATGAATAAAGTTCTAAAATTGGCTCGGCACCTATAGCTCAACCGGCTAAGGCGCCAGCCATGTACACCTAAGGTGGCGGGTTCAAATCCCCAGCCCGGACGCACCAAACAACAATGATGGCTGCAACCAAAAAATAGCCGGGCATTATGGCGGGCGCCTGTGGTCCCAGCCAGCTACTTGGGAGGCGGAGGCAAGAGACTTGCTTGAGCCCAGGAGTTAGAGGTTGCTGTGAGCTGTGATGCCACGGCACTCTACCCAGGGGGACAGCTTGAGGCTGTCTCAAAAATAAATAAATAAATAAATAAATAAAGTTCTAAAATCAAGAAAACAATGTGAATTTAATGAACATAAAACATTTCTTGTACATCATAGACTCTGCTAGTTTATTGGAGGGGTTCACAGTTACTCGATTAATAATAATTTGAGATTGGGGCTACTTGGGTGGGAAGGTGCTAAACTGCCCCATCCTGAAAGTCTGCAGACACCTGATCATGAGACTACACCACTCCGATTTCTGTTATGATCATATGCTAAGGACTTTTTAATATGTTGAATGGTGTCAAAGTTTCTAGAATAACATTCTTCAGGAATCTCCCTGTTTCAAGTCCAAAATTTAGCCTTCTTCGGGAGGAAATCACCTAAGAATTAAATTGATATCATGGTGACAGTTGCTTTAAAGGGAATATTATTTTTATGGTGTGCATCTTATTGATGTGGAAAGAACAGAGAACGCAGAATCAAGCCCCGGACCAAACGGCTTCACACCAGAATTCCATCAAGCCTTCCAAGATGAGCTCATACCTGTACTGCAGAACCTGCTCCAAAACATTGAGAAAAAGGAATCTTCCCCAAAACGTTCTATGAGGCAAACATCACCCTGATGCCAGAACCAAGAAAGGACCCAACTAAAAAGTAGAGCGACAGTCTCGCTAATAAATATTGATGCAAAAACTCTCAACAAAATCTTAGCAAATAGAATATAGCTACATATTAAAAAACATATCCATCACGATCAGCTAGGCTTTATTGCTGGGATGCAAGGCTTGTTTAGTGTAAGCAAATCTGTAAATGCAAATCACCTCATAAACAGAGGCAAAAACAAAGACCATATGATCCTCTCAATAGAACACAGTATGGAAGTAAACTGATTTTAAATGTAAATTTTTACTTGCTGCTGCATTACTTCAAGTGAGTCGCTTAATAAGGTTCAGTTCTATTATGGGGGAGGAGGCAGGAAGTACTGGGAGATATCAGCAGAGTTTGGTTTTGAGTTTTCGTGGGGCCCAAAGGGGATATTAACAAGTAAAAGCATCTGGCACGTGGTTCATTCCTGTTCCTTCCTCATGCTACCTTTTCAAGATGTTCGACTCTTAGAAGATACTTCTGACTCTAATACGCCTTATTTTCAAACTCAAAAGTGAAACAAGTGTTTTCTTTTCTAATTGTATCTTAGTTCCTTCATGTATCGGAGAAAATTCCAGCTGTGCCTATGGACGATGGTACTTTTGTTTTCTACCTATAGAGTAAATTTTATTTAATTTTTTATAGAGTAAATTTTAAAAGAAAGTAAAGTACAATGCAAAATGTTTCTTTTCTCTAATTTATTTTTTTATTAAATTATAACTGTATACATATATGGGGTGTAATGTGAAGATTTGATATACAATATGGAATGCTTAAATCAAACTGATTAACATAACCATCACCTCACTGACTTATTTTTTGTGGTAAGACATTGATAATGCGCTCTTAGTTGTTTTGAAATGTTCTCTTGCCTTGTGCACTCTTGCCCTGTGCACATTAGGCACCAAATGCCATCCCTCACTCGCCCTCCCCACTCCCCTCTCCTCACCCTCCTCTTCTCTCCCCTCCCCTCCCCTTTCCCTCCTCTCCCCGCCTTCTTGCTGGACTAGATGTGTGTTTTATCATTCATATGAATGTGTAAGTGAGGATGGTCCTTTCTGCTGACCGATGAACTACCAGAATGGTAAGACAGCCTGACATAAAGCTAGTGTGGTGTCCACTATACTTTCTTATTTATCTAGCATTTAAACTATCAAGCAGAAGACAAGATTTCAGAACACAAATAAATCCCAAATTTAAAAGGCTATTTAGTGATAAATGTTTAATTCAGATTAAGTTACTTCTAATATTCAACTAGGGACTGATGTGATTATACTTCAGCTCAGAAGACAAATACCTAAAATGTATTTTCTCTGGGTGCTTCAGGATATTCAGGAACGCCCATCATAGTCTGAGTCACTTCATAATTCCCACCCCTGCGGGTCTACAATGCAGTTTTTATTATTTTCTCAAAAAAATACATACATAAATGCTACTTAGAATTTAACCAAGAAGTATCTGTTATACTTTTATATGGGAGGGTGCAAGAATAAAGGAGGTGTTGAGAGGAACCCTGGTCCCTTTAGTTCACTAAAAGACCACTCATTGATTTTTCAAGTACACTAGCTGTCCAGGATTCAAACAGGTGGAAATGTTCACCACGCCCTTTAAACAACCTATGAATGGCCGTGTGCTAATAATCACTCCAGTCCAAAATGGACAGCAATTTTATATTCACATCTACAATTCTATAAAACGCTGATGACTCGATTGAGAAGAAAAAGAACACAGTTCCCTTTCAGGCATTTCCCGTCACTTAGTTGTGTGTCTGCGATCAAGACACTAAGCTTCTCTGAGACTTTATCAAGTGGGATAATAATAACTTTCGTCGTAGCATATGTTCATCATGTGGAGAAAATAAGCAGTTATGTAACAAAGAGATAATTCAAGAAGTCTTGAAATAGTGTGCGTAATTAATTTTAAAATATGTGTTATCTGTAAACACATAGGTTATAAACTAGAATCAGAGCTGAGGTTGTGCTAGAATAAAATTAGTTTCAGGTTTGAACACATGCCTTCAATAAACAAAAGTTAAGACCATCACAGCACTTCCCACGAGCTCCACAGGAATGAGCATGCTGAAATTCAATGTTGTTTTTATTAAACCATGCTTCATGAAGAATGAAATGCACTAGTTTGGAACTCTATCACTCAACTTAGTTTAACCCAAGATATTAAAAAATGTCTCAAAATAAAATGTCTAAACAACAACAAAAAAAATCTGTTGCCTTCTGATTTCAAGATATTGCATTACATGTCTCTACATGAAAAGTATAAACCATCAATGAAAGAAATTGAAGAGGACACAAAAAAATGGAAAGAGATTCCTGCTCATGGATTAGAAGCATCAACACTGTTAAAATGTCTATGGTACCCAAAGCAATCAACAGAGTCAATGCAATCCCCATCAAAATACCAATGACAGTCTTCACTGAAATAGAAAAATTAATCTCAGGCAGCGCCTGTGGTTCAAAGGGGTAGGGTGCTGACCCCATATGCCAGAGGTAGGTTCAAACCCAGCCCCGGCCAAAAACGGCAAAAAAAAAAAAAAAAAAAAAAAAAATAAAAGAAAAGAAAGAAAGAAAGAAAAATTAATCTTATAATTTATGTAGAACCTCAAAAGACACAGAGAGGCCAAAACCTTTACTCCTTAAGTCAAAAGAACAAAACAGGAAGAACCTCACTACCTGACTGCAAATTATACTAAAAGCCATACTAACAAAAAATAGCCTGGCTTTGGAATATAAACAGACACATACAACCAGTGGAACAGAATACAGAACCTAGAAATAAATCCACACATCTACAGCATCTACAGCGAATTTACCTTCAACAAAGTTACCAAGAACATACAGTGGGAGAACAGTCTCCTCAATAAAAGGTCAATAAATGGTGCTAGAAAAACCGGATATTCATATACAGAAGAATTAAACTAGACCCTTGTCTCCCACCATATGTAAAAATCAAATCAAAATGAATTAAAGACTTAAATATGAGACATGAAACCAGGAAACTGCTACAAGAAAACTGGAGAAATGCATTGGGACCTTGGTCTGGGCAAGAACTTCTCCAGTAATACCCCCAAAGTGCCAGCAACCAAAGTAAAATTGGACAAATGAGATCACATCAAGCTAAAAAGCTTCTGCATAGCAGACAATTAAGAAAGGCAAGAGACAACCTACAGAGTGGGAGAAAATATTTGCAAACTACCCACCTGATAAGGGATTAACTAGAACATAGAAGGGGCTCCAACAACTCAACAGCAAAATAATCTGATTAAAAAATGGGCAAAGGTGGGTGTGGTGGCTCACACCTATGATGGTAGCACTCTGGAAACCTGAGCTAGGTGGACTACCTGAGCTCAGAAGTTCAAGACAAGCCCGAGCAAGAGTGAGACACCATCTCTACTAAAAATAGAAAAAGTAGTCAGGTATATTGGTGGAGCTTGTAGTCCCAGCTACTCGGGAGGCTGAGCCAAGCAGATTGCTCAAACCTAAGAGGTGGAGGTTGCTGTGAGCTGTGTATGACGCCACAGCACTGTACCCAGGGTGACAGAGTAAGACTCTGTCTTAAAAAAAAAAAAAGATGGAGGGGGAGGCAAAGAAATTTCATAAACATTTCTGAAAAAACACACAAATGGCCATTAAGTATATGAAAAAATGCTCCACATCATTAGTCATCCGAGAAGTACAAGACAAAACTGCAATGAGGTATCATCTTACTGCAGTTAAAATGACTTTTATCAAAAAGACAGGCAATAATGAATGCTGATGAGGATGTAGAGAAAGGGGAACCCTCGTATGGTGTTGGTGGGCATAGAAATTAAATTATATACAATCACCGTGGAAGAAAGTATGGAGGTTCCTCAAAACAAGTGAAAATCAAACCACTATGTAACCCTGCAACCCCACTGCCAGGTACAAATGCAAAGGAAGAGCGTTGTTAGATCAGAAGACACACACATACCCACCTTTACTGCAGCAGTACTCAGAATAGCCAAGATATGGGATCTACCTAAGTATCTACCAGCAGGTGAATGGAGAAGGAACCTACGGTACACACACACTGTGGAATATTATCACAGCGATGAAAACAATGCAATCTCTCCATTTGAAACCACAAGGATAAGACTAGAGAACGTGTGTTAAGTGAGATAAAGCAAGCCCAGAAAGATAAACCTTGCATGTTCTTATTTATATATGGGAGTCAAATATTGAAAACAATTAATCTCATGGAGACAGAGAGTAGAATGATGGTTACCAGAGATTGGGATGGGTAGTAGGGAGGGGAAAAATAAAGGGGGGATGGCTAATGGGTCCAAAAATGTAAGTAGTTAGATAGAATGAACAATATTTGATAGAACAACCGACTGATTATAATCAATAATAAATTAGGGTATACTTCAAAATAACTAAATGCGTGGAATTGGAACATTCCTAACACAAAGAAATGTTAAATTCCCGAGGTGATGGATACCCTGATTACCCTGATTTGATTAATTCAAGTTGTATGCTTGCACCAAAACATCACGTGGGCCCCATAGACAACTGTTATATAGCCATAATAATTTAAAAAATTTTAAAACACCACATTACTTGAAAATAGACATGAAAATCAATTCAAACCAACTAAGACTCACAGACCCAATATGAGAAAAGATCTCATATTTGATGCATGACATTGTACACAAGCAGATGTCTATCCCGGGACACTCCGTCTTAGCAATTAACATGTTCTCCTCCATAGCTGCCTCTTCAGCACCAGAAATGAGGGACATCCTTCTTATCCTAAGTTTTTTTTCTTTTGAGACAGAATGTCACTCTGTGCCTGAGCAGAGTGCCATGGCATCATTATGGCTCACAAGAACCTCAAACTCTTGGGCTTAAGCAATTCTCTTGCCTCAGCCTCCCAAGTAGCTGGGATCACAGGTGCCACAATGCCCATCTAGTTTTTTATATTTTTGGTAGCGATGGGGTCTCACTCTTGCTCAGGCTGGTCTTGAACTCCTAAACTCAAGCAATTCAACTGTCTTGGCTCCCAGAGTGGTAGAATTACAGGTTTGAGCCACCACGCTCGGCCAAGTCTCCCTTTCTTTATAACCTAATCTTGGAAGTGTCATCCCATCACTTCTCTTACTCTATTCATGTGAATCATGACGTCCAGACCCACACAAGGGGGCAGGGCTTACATGAGACCATGAATACTAGGGGCGGGGCTTTTTTATTATTATTAAATGATAAGGGGTGGGGCTCTTTAAGGCCATCTGAGAGCCTGCACACCATACCATGTTAATAAATGGCTATTTATTTCCTAAATAATTCCTTGTTTGTTCAAGTCCCAACTTCTGGTTCTCTGTTGCTGTCTACCTTCTATTAATCTGATTAATATGAATGTTTTTACTTTCTTATTAAGCTTTAAGTTGACAGAGGACACAGGGAAACATCATGTTTAGGTGGAAAAAAGAAATGCACTATTCTAGAAAACTGGCTTCTGGTATAGGCACAGCCTATTAAATCAGTCAAACTTCCCAATTTCTTTTTCTTTTTTTTTTTGAGACGGAGCCTCAAGCTATCCCCCTGGGTAGAGTGCCGTGGCATCACAGCTCACAGCAACCTCCAACTCCTGGGCTCAAGTGAGTCTCCTGCCTCTGCCTCCCAAGTAGCTGGGACTACAGGCGCCCACCACAACGCCTGGCCATTTTTTGGTTGCAGCCATCATTGTTGTATGGCGGGCCTGGGCTGGGGATTCGAACCTGCCACCTTAGGTATATGTGGCTGGCGTCCTAGCCGCTTGAGCCACAGGCGGCGAGCCAAACTTCCCAATTTTTACAGATACAGGTTTTAGGAGATACACTATTCAGATGTACAGAGACATAGAAGATAATATGGACAGACTCTTCCCTCTACAGTTAAGAACATCTTCTTTGAACCCTGAAAGGCTGAAATAGGCTGAGATGAGTAATTCCTGAAAATCAACTCTAACTTCAATTTTCCTAGACAAACTGACCATTTTCTTTTTATTAAATCATCGCTGTGTACATTAATGCAGTCATGGGGTACAATGTGCTGGTTTTATATACAATTTGAAATATTTTCAAACTGGGTAACATAGTCTTCATGGCATTTTCTTAGTTATTATGCTAAGACATTTATATTCTACATTTAGTAAGTTTCACATGTACCCTTGTAAGAGGCACCGTAGGTGTGGTCCCACCAATTACCCTCCCTCCATCCATCCTCCCGTCTCCCCTCCCCTCCCTTTCCTCATATTCTTGGGCTATTATATTTCATATAATTTATATGAAAGCTATAAATTAGTTTCATAGTAGGGCTGAGTACACTGGATACTTTTTCTTCCATTCTTGAGATACTTTGCTAAGAAGAATATGTTCCAGCTCCATCCACCTAAACATGAAAGAGGTAAAGTCTCCATCTTTCTTTAAGGCTACAAACTGACCATTCTTGAAAATTACTCTGCTTCATTTTAGCTGATTTCATAGCTCAGAAACAAAAATATAAATAAGAAATGTTATGACACATTGCCATCTGACAGCACTAAAAAGCAATGGGTCACAGTGGACTCTGCAGTCAGCTGTCTCCACAAGTCACTGCCTGCATAAGCATTTTAATTTCTTCATCTGCAAAATGGACCTAACAATGTGAGCACCTACCTCTCTAGGGATTCTGGCAGGAGATTACAAAATAAAAATAAAATGCAGTGCCACACACAATGCAAACGCTCCAAATGTCTCTTGTTGTTTGTATTCTTAAGGCCCCCTTCTCATTCATGTACAGCAAATGTCTTATTACCATTTCTCCTGTCAGCATCTTGCCTGAGAGGTTTTAGACAAACGAGGCTGGAAATATTCTCAGCAAAAGGAAAAGAAGACAGCGTCAGTTGTACTGATAGTAACATGAGAGACTAAACAAGTGCCCACAGGGAAACCATCCACACTGATTTGGGTTAAGGTATATGAGAAGAGAGGCAGAGTCAGCAGAAGCCTACACACAAAACAAGTACAAGTCACCCCATATTTACAGTTCATGCCCTCGTCTCACTGACAGGGCAAGAAAGAAAATAAGGGCTTAGAGAAACTATCTTGTAGCCCTTTGGGACTCAGAAGCCACAGGAAAAGCTAAGATGAAATGAGCTTTGCAAATTGCTAAGAAAAGACCTCTGTGTGTGCAAAAAGTCATCCCAAGGAACAGAGATCAGAAGCATCCTCTCATCCAATGGCCCCAGGTTTGTCAACTTACCCTAGCCTGCCATTCAGACTTTAAAATCAGTTGATTTCTATTTTACTGTATTATTTTGGTGAAAAAGAAACTTTCACCTTTGGGGGTGGGGGAAGTAATTGCTATTTATCTGATGGTATCTGTTTTGCAAGTGTCTTATAAAACAATTTGGGGGTCTGGAGATATAGACACTCCCTCACCTGGAGGAGCCCACATTATAGTATAGTATAGTATATAGTATAGCTCACAAATAATTACATGTTAATATTAGCACAAGGTAGAGCCTTTAAAATGACAAATGAGGGTCAAGCGTGGTGACTCATGCCTGTAATTATAGCACTCTGGGAGGCTGAGGTGGGTGGATTGCCTGAGCTCACAGGTTCAAGACCAGCCTGAGCCAGAGTGAGACCTCATCTCTAAAAAATAGCCAGGCATTGTGGTAGGTGTCTGTAGTCCCAGCTACTTGGGAGGCTGAGGCAAGAGAATCACTTGAGCCCAAGAGTTTGATGTTGCTGTGAGCTATGATGCCATAGCACCCTACTGAGGGTGACAAAGAGAGACTCTGTCTCAAAAAAATAATAGAATAGGATAGGACAGGACAGGATAGAATAGAATGACAAATGGACAGTTGTCCCTAAGAAAACAGGGAACTAATCCTGATGGAGGAGGAACTGGCAGCTTGGGACCTGTCTGACTGAGGGTAAGAAGAGAAGTTCCAGGAAGGGGGAGCACAGGGTGAAGGCTTCCTGTCAGTCCCCTACATCCCCACTCTCCATCAGGTTGGTTTTCTTGCAATATTAAAACATGGCCCTGAAAGCCCAGTTGTAGGCCAGGGAACTACGATGAAAACACAGGGACCATGGGTGTGCTGACTACTGACACCCCTCATATCCTGCTAGCCTTCCTCCTCAACTTAGGGTCCAGAACACTGTCAGAACTTGGAAGTCGCTGGAGATCTCCCCATCCCAAGAGGAAAGACCAAAATATAAAGAGGTTACTGAATGCCCGACAAATAACATACAGAAAAAACCACACAGCACTCAAAGCCGATAGCCCTACCTGAGGACTCGTGGCATCTCATTGCCTTTTAAGTAAGAACAGACAACAAGGACTCAATCTTTGAGGAAACCTCTAGAGCAGTGATTTTCAACTGGTGTGCCATGGCTCATTGGGGTTCTGTGAAAAGGTCTTAGATGTGCCACAATAATTTTTAAAGGTCATCAATGGAATTATTTTTGAAAGAAGTCCAAAGCACAGTAAGTATAGTCTTTTTTTAAACTCTTTGTTTTGATCAATATAATTTAAGTGTGCTGCAGAAATTTAACTATAGGTTCAAAAAAGGTTGAAAAACACTGCTAGAGAGGGAAGGTTAGCAACCGTAACAAACAAACAAAAACGTAAAAAGGCATAAAACTGTTCCCTCTTCTACAAAGTGTCCTCAAAACTTGCTGTCCCCACATTCTTCCCCACCTATCACTTCCTAATCCAACCCACTAAGCCTTTGCTCAGATGACTGAGTCTAAATTATCAGTCATCTAGATCTTAAGAAATCCAAACATACATTTCCCAATCATTGGCAGCACTTGACACAGTTATAAATTCTTTCCTTCTGATACATGGGCGTAATTTAACTTCCAGGATACCACTTTCTCTTCCTCTTCTGTCTACTCATAATGTTCCCCGTTCCTCAGTCTCCCTTGCTGACTCCTCCCCTCTCCAGACTCTGCTTTTTGAAGCTTCCTAGGGCTCAGTGCTAGCACCTCTTTTCACCTCTCTCTCCATACACTGCCTTGTGGTCTCAACCAATCCTGTGGTGGTCTTGAGATACTCCCACACTATCGTCCCCAGCATTCAACCTCCTTCCAAACTCAGAATTTTTAGAGTTAACCACCTTCTCTTCATCCCTATCTGTGCATATCCAGGCCCCTCTGCTCATATTCTCCCCTGTCTCACACAATGGCCAGTCTACCTGCCTAGCGTTCCGATGGGCCGTCCTTAACTCTGATCTGTGCCTCACCCTCCACATCCAAAACGTCACGAATCCTGCTGGTTCTAGATTCCAAACACACCCGGAATATGACTTCACCTCAGCACTCCCACCACTACATCCTGTCCCGACTATTTCCTGGGGTATTGCAACACCCTCTTAATTGAATAAAATGGTTCTACAGACACAAAAACATGGTGACAGAAATAGAAAAAAAACTTAATAGAAGGTTTGGGGAAGAAATGGGAGGGAATTTCCCAAAAGTAGGCAAGAAGAGAAAAAAGAGAGAGAGAAAGTTAAGTAGACCAATCAAGAAAGCCAATGACCAAATGACAGGAGTTGGGGGCGGGGGAGAGCAGATGTTAACCATTTCCTGAGGGAAGATTCCAGTGAATTAAGAAATAAAAACTAAAGAATCGCATCTTCCATCTGACCAGATTTCTGCCAGATATAAAGCCCTGGGATCGCCCTGTAGCCTGGTGCTGCCCTAGGCCTGGTCCTCCCCCTATGAAGAATTCACTCAGGACATTGCCTACTGTCCACAAGCAGACCCTTAGCAATTTTCAGGAGCTCTGAAGCTAGAAGACAGGCCACAGCTTACAAACCTTTCTCGGCTTCTCTTATATAAACCTTTATCTAGTAACAGAAAGATTTCCCTC
The DNA here is from genome assembly GCA_963575145.1 of Galago senegalensis. Lineage (NCBI taxonomy): Eukaryota > Metazoa > Chordata > Mammalia > Primates > Galagidae > Galago > Galago senegalensis. The sequence goes on along the minus strand of CAUYTI010037501.1, from coordinate 18,245 downwards.
TTCTTACCCAGCTGCGTGTGTGCTTGTCTCTAGACTTAAGAAAATCAAACAATATGAGGGTGAGAGAAACGTGTAGGTGGATGAAGACTTGAAATGGCGATTAACACAAGCTGAGCTTCCACAGCTGGGGAAGGGAGGGGGGTTTTCACAAAGGATGTCATCTGTATTCTGGAGGAATTAAAGAGAAATAAGCGCTTGAATGCTGATATCTGTCAGTCTATCAGGAAGTAAAATGAAAAACACAGTGTGTGTGGGGGGTGGTGGTGGTAATTTCATTCATTTATGTTGGTTTCCATCTCAATCTTGACCCCAGGTTCAGAGACTGGCTCCCGTTAGGCTGCTCCAGGGAGTAAAGTGGGCGTCTAGTTAGAAGCCAGCAACGCACATACACGAAATACGAATTAATTCTTGAGGGCCACCCACGTGACAATATGCCAGAAAGATGAAATATGTTTCAAAATCAGTTAAAAATCGTTTTAAGCTGCATGTAATACAATACCTGAGTAAATAATGACATACGTTCAGACAAGTCGACTTTGACTCAGAGACTAGAAAGGTTAGAGCCCCAAATTTTAAGGGGTCTTTAAATGCCTTTTCCTCTTAGGGAAAAACCGCTGCTAAGGCTCAATCCAATCACTTTCACATGCCAGGCACAATGAAGGAGGAAAAGGGAAAGAAATAGGAAAGCGTGTGCAGTGCCCATTAATCACGACGTTTTAGCAGAAATCTATATACGTCTTAATAGCCTGGTCAGTTCCCTATTGGTCAGGGGGATTGAAAGGGAAGCTGGAAGTTCTTGATGCCGACAAATTGCTATCTCTTAACAAGCTCTACTCTAAGTAATCTTGGAAACAGAAACACCCCCTAACTCCCATGGTTCACAGTGACCGCCCCTACCTCTGGATCCCACCTTTAATACCCATAAAAGCCATCTGATACACTTCAGACCTTCCGCTGCTTCTTTGGCTCAGAAGTATGTGCTCTGTCCCTCCAAGAAGATTTTCTAAGGTCTGGTAACAAGGACCTCGTCTTAGCATCGAGATCACGCCAGAGGGCCCTGCATAGAGCAAACAGGTGAAGTGTATAGTGTGAAAGACAGGAGAGAAGTCACAACAGTGGACTTTAAGAGAGACAAATCCATATGGGTAGAAACACCCAGGAAAGTAAACATCAAATGCTGACTTGGGCAAATGGTCCCAGAAGGACAGACAGCTACATGATGATCAAGAGAGAACTGTGAAGTAAAGAGCAGCAGACAGACCCGATCTGGAGAAGAAGTCTCCTTTCCCTCCAGATCCGGCTTTATATCTGCCAGATACAAATATATATGGTTCACCCACTAGCCTGGTGTTGCCCTAGCAGCTGTGGTTTATGCAAATGGTCACTTTTTACTTGTTCTGGACGTTCCAGTATTACCTTAAATGTTCTGCTGAAAAGATATAAAAAAGAAAAAGGAAAAGGTTGGCAGAAACGCCTAAATTTATCCGCCCTACATTTTTACTTGAAATTTAATAAAGCATAGACACCACAGTCAGCCTGTGTCACTGCACATCTGGGTGACAATGGAATCAAGAACCGTATCCAGGATTCCTTTATAAGGGGACGCTGATGTGCTAATACCCCACTGAAAATCTGCACACCTGGGGAATTATTCTAAAAACTGTCAGAATGTATTACATAACAAAAATTTCCTGAAGGTGCAGCCAAGCAAGTTTTAAAATTGTGTTCAGTTTTTCTTGGCTTAGTTAAGCGAACACATCCAACAATTTAGGAAAACTAACATTCCTCAGACAGAAAAGAGACACTTGCAGCCATATTCATCTGAACATTTCATGCTTAATAGTAAGGTAAATGCAGGGTCAAATGGCAGATCTACTTTTAGATCCCTGAGTATTCTCCATTATTTTTTCCAAATCAAAGAAAGAGTAGCACATTAGAATCACATATCTATGTCCAGTTGGGCTAATTCTCAGCTGTGATAGAAGCTGAAACAAAGTACGTGAGATCCACCAGAAGAATGGTGAGAAAATGGGTCATTTTCAAATCAGCAAGCAATGTCTAAGTTGCTCTACAGTAAGAAATGCACCAATGTTGGTAAAAACTTAGAAGTATTTTTCTAGGGTGATGCCTGTGGCTCAGTGAGTAGGGCGCCAGTCCTATATACCGAGGGTGGTGGGTTCAAACCCAGCCCCGGCCAAACTGCAACAAAAAAAATAGCTGGGTTTGGTGGTGGGCACCTGTAGTCCCAGCTACTCAGGAGGCTGAGGCAAGAGAATCACCTAAGCCCAGGAGTTGGAGGTTGCTGTGAGCTGTGACGGTGCAGCACTCTACCAAGGCCAATAAAGTGAGACTCTGTCACTAAAAAAAAAGTATTCCTCCAAAAACCAGCAGTGAAAAAGTGACATATTACACATAAATAAAAATTTGCTAGTTAGATTACAGGGCATCAGAAAGGAACCTTTTATAGGATAAATACAGAATGTTCTCATTTCAGAAACATGCTTTCAAATATCAGAAATATTGAGCATGGTGGATTATGCCTGAAATCTTAGCAGTTTCAGGGACTAAGACAGGAGAATCACTGGAGGAAGGAGTTCGACACCCACCTGAACAACACAGTGAAATGCAATCTTTACTAAAAAAAATAAAAACAAAAAAATTAGCTGAGCACAGTGGCACATGGTACGTGCCTGTATTACCAGCTATTTGGGAGGCTGAGGCAAGAGGATTGTTTGAATGTGGGAGTTTGAGGTTGCTGTGAGGACTGCCCAGGAAACAGAGCAAGACAGTGTCTCCAAAAAAAAAAGGAAAGAAAGAAAAGCAATTGATGATATAATTTAAATATTTGTATTCATCTACAAAGATGGCAGTATCTTCTTGAAAACATTATTTATTGATGGAACACATATTCACAGAGTTCTAACTCTGAACGAGGTACCTTTCTCAGCCCTGGAGATAACAGTGTAAACCAGACAGCCATAGTTCTTGCCCTTGTCGAGTTTACAGCTTATTAGCCAATACTTAAAATACTGTCTGCCCTGGAAAGGAGGAAAATTGCATTTTTACAGTATGCTATGATTTTTCTAAGTCACTTTCATTTGTGCTATCTTCTCCTTTCAGGCAGTTTAACACGGCGAAGCTTTACTGTAAGGTACAGGCAGTGAAGTACCAGAATTCTATAGAATTTGTACTTAGGCTACATAAAGAAAGGCTTTCCTGTTGGGAAAAAAAAAAATAAAATAAATCCAACACACAATCCAACGCTGGTACATCTCAAGCCTACTTGCTTATACAAGGTTAACGACATAAGTTACTGATTAAGTCGGTAGACTTCACACACCTATGGGCCTTGTTTATAAGAGCGGGACAAGTTAAATTGTCAGAGAACAAATGCATTTTGTTTGAGTCAGTATGTCGCCGTCTTGTCTAGGCCAGGAGGAAAAAAAAAAGGATACCGAGACTGTAATCCTTTCGGAATAAAATCTTTAAATGCAAACATGATTGCTATTGTAGACTGTTTAATCTAGCAATATTGTATTTCATTTCTGTTTTTGGAGAGGTTTGTTGATTTGACCATACTGGGTACAGCTCAATGCTTATCTCAACTGTTTAGATAAGATTTATTTGACTTTGGCAGGTTACAAAATCTAGGGTGTGGAAGAAGGGTGGTAGGGTAAAAAAAGACTGGCATATTCCCAGAGAGTGTTTATTTTAAGCTCAGTGTATAGATGAGCAAAAAAGTTTCAAACAACGCACTGGACTTCATGTAAAACATCCACTGTCTGTTGAATGTTTTCTGTAAACCAACACTGCAAAATGTCCTTTATTGGGCATGACGAACTTCACCTTCTTGCTTAGGTAAACATTTATGCTCTTGTAAAAAAGAGCTTAAAAAGTGAGTTACCCTGGAAATAGGACCCTAACTCTGGCACATTTTGCCACTGTTTTCTAACACATGCTCTACTAGGAGAACAGCAATAAATTTTATTTTGTATGCAAGCATATATATTGCTGCATACGTATAGATCCTATAAGAAATCTGAAATGCTTTATGCCAAAATAACTTTCACGCCAATGATAATCATACAATTTTCAGTGTAATTCTACACAAACATGCCTCCTCCTGAAAGACAAAGAAAATCGTGAATTTATAAACACAATTATTGTGATCCATGATTTTAAAACAAAAAAAAATTATTGTTTTTTTAAGAGACAGAGTCTCACTTTGTCACCCTTGGTAGAGTGCCATGGCGTCACAGCTCACAGCAACCTCCAACTCCTGGGCTTAGGTGATTCTCTTGCCTCAGCCTCCTGAGTAGCTGGGACTACAGGTGCCTGCCACAATGCCCAGCTATTTTTTGTTGCAGTTTGACTGGGCTGGATTTGAACCTGCCACCCTCGGTATATGGGTCTGGTGCCCTACCAACTGAGCCACAAGTGCTGCCCCTAGTCATCTTCTTTAGAATATGTAAACATTTATCTCTCGGCACACATGTTGAGGTAGGGAAAGGAACTAAGAAGTTTGGTCACTGAAATTTTAAAGACTTATCAAAAAGAACTGAAACTTTTAATTGTAAATTGATGACCTTTTCTGAGAAGATTAGAGTTTGCATACCAAGATGAGACACATGATGGTACTGACTTTCATTGTACTCCAGAGATGACCTGAATTAACTCATGCTTTTTGACTACTTTTGTAAAATATTTAAAAAATGAAAAAAAATCTAACACCGACAAAATATTGATCACAATCCCCTTGGAACAATTGCACATTTATGCACGTCAACACGTAGCTGAGATGGGCAAAAATGTGATTCCCGGGCGTCCAAGTCTATTGAGTCCTATTTTGTTCTTTGTTCAATTAAGGAAAGTTTTTCATTTTTTCCTTTTGATATATCTATATATCAGTGTGTAAGTATTAATTTAATGTTTCATCATGGAGGGCAGTGGTTCTCAACCTTCCTAATGCCTCGGCCCTTTAATACAGTTCCTGTGGGTGGCGACCCATGGGTTTGAGAACCACTGATGTAGGGGGATGAAGGATCAGTTAAAAATGGGGAGAAGTTTCAGATATTAGGATTTGTCTGATGTGCTTTTAATCAGTAAAAAGTTACTTATGGGTAGAAGAGAAACTTTTTTTAAAATTTTTTAATGGATCATAGCTGTGTACATTAATACTCTCATGGGGTACAGTGTGTTGTTTCTATATACAATTTGAAATACTTTCATCCAACTGGTTAGCATAGCCTCATGTCGTTTTCTTAGTTGTTGTGTTAAGACATTTATATTCTACATTTAGGAGACTTTACCTCCTTCATGTTTACACAGATGGAGCTGGAAAATACTCTTCTTAGCAAAGTATCTCAAGAATGGAAGAAAAAGTATCCAATGTACTCAGCCCTAGTATGAAACTAAGTTATAGCTACCCTAGGAAAACTATAACCTAATTTTAAAAGAGAAACTTTTCAAAGGTAAGATGGGACTGCCTCGGTTCAATTCTTTCATTCACATTTTTGAGCTTTAATTAAATGTCCATAGGTGACGAGTGGATGGAGAGATGACTGGAAGTTTTCTCCTTCTGTCCACTAGAGTCCCCTCTCACATCCTATTCTCCAGAGTTCAGGAACTACCCCCCACTGCCTAGGTGATGCCTTGACAAAGGAGACTACCCCTTCTGTTTCTTCCAACCCCGTCTTCCTTCATTAGTTTAAACACCCAGTGACTTTCAGCATTTCTGCCACTGCCAACGCTCCACAGATGGGGATTTAACTGCACAAGAGACATCTGTCCTCTTATCACAGTGTAGGGAGATTTTTTTTTTCAATTAAAGAACTATTTCTATTGTCAGAGCTTCCAGATCTCCCTTAATCACTGGCAATATGTGCAGATAGTTTAAAAAAAAAAAACAAAACAGAATAGGCTTCACTGTTCAGAAAAGTTTCCAAAGGGAGCCCCTGATTGGAGCAAGGTTTGAACAGACCTCGGGCACCGTGAACTTGCAGCACAGAGACGCTCACTCTGCACTGATACTTCCAACTCTCTTCTCCCCACCTGCCCAATTAGATAAAAATTATAGCTCCAGCTCACACTGCTCTATGAATACTAAATGCTTCTTCAAGATTCCATCCAAAAAATGGACCAAAATTTGGAATTTTCTCTGTAGTCCCAAACCTATGGGCTAGAAGGACTAGGAGCTGCTTTCTGCCTTTACAGAGACTTGTCAGTGTCTTTTCCTTGGCTGCTGTTGTACATAAATAATCCATGAGAATCAAATCATTAAAAAGCAAAGCAGATTTCAAACGTCACAATTCCCATGCATAAAGAAGCTTTTGCTTTTTTTTTTTTTTTTTTGGTTTATATAGAGTCAATCTAAATATATCTGTGTGAGAAAAAATGGGTGCCAGTAGCTAAGATGTTTTGCCAAAGCACCTAAAAATTTAATCTCAACTGAAAATACGATCCTTATAGTTCAAGAAGAAGCAATTTCGGTGTGAGCTGGGACGCTACCGCACTCTACCCAGGGTGATAGCTTGAGACTCTGTCTCAAAAAATGAAGCAGCAGCAATTTCCTATTAATAAATTTCCTCGGGACTGTCACCTCTCCTCTATAACCCTCTTCCAGCTGAGGCGATAGGAGAGTAAGTGTATTTGTCCTCATCTCCAGGCTACCACAAAGGAAAACTCACCCTGTCTTATAAAATTCCTTTTTGGCACAAAATGAATGAGTTAAAATTGAGCCTAAAAGTGTAGGAGCCTTGCTCCTAAAATTGAGGCCCAGACTTGATTATATTTGAACACTTGAAGCTTTTCACTAAGGGTTCTGAAATCACTACTTGAGAGTATTACAAATGCTAGAAAAGTGACATAATGTCTTTGTGACACCCAGACCTGGTACGACGTGCATGAAATGACAGGAATAAGGGACTCCAAAGATCACGGCCAAGATGACGACTGACCTCCACCACTGATTCTAACCGGTCAGCTACAGTGAGGCCAGGAGGCCCCACACGCATTTACACAGCTGTGAATTAAACTCTAAAAAGCAGGCACTGAACAAAAAATGTTAAGGAATGTGAACTGAAGTAGGAATGAGTGTTCATCAGGTCGCTGATGAGCAAATTAGAAATAAATAATTCATCTTCAATGTGCAAACTGTATGTTTCTAGAACTATCCTAAACATTTCAAACGTTTCAAAAAATATCAAAGCCTATTTAATTGAATATCAGGGTTTTATTCAAGATGCACAGAATTTTTTTAAAATTTATTACTTACCAAACATCTAATATTTCAAAAGCCTTGACTCAGAAAATTAAGGTAATGTTAGCAGACCCAGGTATTAACTCAGATAAATAAGGTAACGGGTGAGGCACAAGCTTGATAAAACACATCCTCTTCCTCCATTTATTAAAAAAAAAAAGGCTTAATAACAAAACTGCATTCGAATATAGTAGTACAAGAGTTTGGAAGCTAAGAAGTCTAAAGTTTAAACAGATTGATCATATATTGTAAAAGGAAAAGTACTAAGATTAAAAGAAGTGTATATGGGCAGTGCCTGTGGCTCAGTGAGTAGGGCACTGTCCCCATATACTAAGGGTGGTGGGTTTGAACCCAGCCCCAGCCAAACAGCAACAAAAATATAGCCTGGTATTATGGTGGGTGCCTGTGGTCCCAGCTACTCAAGAGGCTGAGGCAGGAGAATCGCCTAAGCCCAAGAGCTGGAGGTTGCTGTGAGCTGTGAGGCCACAGCACTCTACTAAGGTGACAAATTGAGACTCTGTCTCTTAAAAAAAAAAAAGTGTATATGTTTCCAAAAGAAATAATTAATATCAATTAGTTAATCCCATCAGTCCCACAGATAACTCAATTTGTATTCTCTTCCAAATGGCTGCTAAGAAAAATTCTCAATGCCACATGCAACAGCCCACCAGAATGGCAATCTGATTTTCCGTTTATGTGAAAATATTTCAAGTTTATCTTTACACGAATGTTAGCAAATCAAGGAAGCTTCGACTGTTTATATTTTTAACAGAACATTTAATAAAATCAACGGCTCCATGGAGACGATCCAAATTCACATCCTGATTTTAATACGGCTTCCAATTATCTACACTAAAACTCAATTTCCCAGGGGAACTAGTGTTAAGTTTGATGAGCAGTTGAGGAAACAGTGGGCATTCAGTCTCCTTTCCAAGAGCTACTGAAAACCTATAATATCTTCAATACAGAATACACCCCTCTTTGCCCTCCAGTTTCCAATTAATCTCACTCCTAACCCATGTAGGCTATCCTGCAATGGTAGACTGAGTCAGGGGGTAATCTCAGAATGTTGTAAACATTAACTATTGGTGGAAAATCGAGCAGCCCCGTGTAGCCAGTGCCATGGAGACCGTGATGGCAAATGGAGTCTCTTGTGGAAAAGAAAGGAAAATAGTGATGTATACCCCAGAAAATAATTATTTCTCCACCAACAACGCTAATTGTGCGTTCTCCTTTTGCTGAGGTGCAACTAAGGATTCCCATGAGGACCTCAGTTGATTGACTCATCTTAAGCACAAAATTATCCTCTACACAACCCCCTAGGTGGGGCCAAACTTTTCTCTTGTTAGTCTCACCGAGACGCAGCCTCCACTGGCCTCCTCCCCATTAGATGGTCCCACCTCTTTTCTCTACATCCTAACAGTTCTCACCCTTCCGAATGCCGTGACCCTTTAATACAGTTCCTCTGGGTCACAGGTTGAGAACCGCTGTCCTAACACACATTAACCATGCACTGTTACTTATTTCCTCTCTTAGATCCCAATCTTTTCTGCCTCCCACAAAGAATCATACTCACATACCCCAAATCTCAACACTTGTTAAACCTTCTCCTCACCTACCGCTGTGCTGGCATCCCACATAGCTGAGCATCCCTGCGGGGGGACAAAAGCCACCCATCAAATCAGGGCTCCTAACCTCAAGAAGGCCCTTCATGGCTACCCGGCAATCATATCATATTCCGTAGCCAGTCACTCTGCTTCTCTGGGGAACAGCGCTGTCTCCTGTCATCTCTAAACATCCCCTGGACCTCCTGTTTCCCAGAGGACCTTATTTCTTCTTGCACTGAGCAAAGGGAAACAATTAAAAGAGAACCTCTGAATGCTGCTCCCAGCACTTCCGCTCACCTGGCTCCACTGTGCTGCACTTCCTCACCCTTCTTGAGCTCCTATGCATGACCTTGGCTGCGCCCTGCCTAAGGCCACCCACCCCACTCAAGTAAGTACCTCATTCAAACAATGACCCCTCTCTCCTGTACACTCAATTCTCCCATTCCTAAGGGAATCCTATGCATGGCTGATTTAACAGGCTAGACTTTCTCTCCACTTAAGAATCCTCTTCCACCCCAGTTCCTTCAAGTTCATGCTCCTCATCTCAGGAAAAAGTCTATACTTGAATCATCAAATCACTCTCTTCTGTTTCGCTCATAACTAACCAAGGTCAGGCCTCCACCTAACTGCACTTGTCAAGGTCTCCAATAGCCACTGCCTAATTGGATGGAATGGAAATACCTAAGTGAACTAATCACTCTTTCTTCAAAAACTATCTTCTCTTGGTTTGCCTCCTACTCCCCTATCAGCTTGCTCTCTGCCCTTCCTGGCCCATCTCTCCCCAGACACTGAACATCACGGCACACACCAAGATCTCTGTTCTTCTACCCCTTCACCTATTCCGTGACTTAAATGGCATCAAGACGCTAATGAATCTCACTTTGTGTCACCAGCCTGACCCTCATCTTGACTCAATCTGAAATTATACTCCAGATGTCTGACCCCTGCACTCCACTCGAATTTAACGTGTCCCAACTGGAATTCCTGATCTAGCCCTCCCAGACCTGCTCTTTCTGCCACTTTCCTCATCATTAAGTGCAAATACAACCTTTCATTAACTCAGACCGATAATCCTGGAGTCCTCTCCTTTCCCTGGAGTCTGTGACAGCAAATCCTTTCACCTCTCCCCTCAGGACACAGTAAGAACCTGACTGTCCTGACACACCTCCCCAGCCACCACTCTGGGCCAGGCCACCAGCATCATGCATCTATCTGAGTTGCTGTGACCATCTCCTCTGGTTCTGCCTCCCTCCCTCACCTTTATTTTTGCACTGCAGAACATTCCTAGAAGACAGAAAACAGACCAACCATTCCTCTGCCTGTACCCTCTATTACTATTTCATCTTTCCTGGAGTAAAAGCCAAAATCCTTAAAAAGTCAAAAAGGCCATCCACAATCTGTCCCCCCAGCTATTCATCTAAAACCTATCTCCAACTTCCCTCCCTGATGAGTCCTCTCTCCACCCACAGGTGACCACACACTGGTCCTTTAATGTGCCCGGACATTATCACCTCAGGATCTTTGTCCCCAGCATGTTTGTGCACAGATATTTACAGGGGCACTTTGCTCGTGCCCTTCAGATGTCACCGTCCCCCAGGCTTTGCCTGACGTCTCCCTCACCGCTCATTCTGTGCCCTGTTTCCATTCTCTTCTCTTGTTTCTCTCATGGTAGTTACCTCCGTGTAGCAAATACTTTGCTATTTAAAAAAAAAAAAAAATTTCCTCTACTGAAATATAAGTTCCACACAGCCACAAATTTGTCTCTTTCTCCTTCATTTTTATTTATATTTATTTATTTGCAGTTTTTGGCTGAGGCCAGGTTTGAACCCGCCACCTCCGGAATACAGGGCCAGCGCCCTACTCCTTTGAGCCACACGCACCGCCCTTTTTTTTATTTTTTTAACCAGACAGGGTCTTGTCCCCCAGGTTAGAGTGCAGGTGTGGAATCACAGCTCATTGCAGCCTCAAAGTTCTGAGCTCAAGTGATCCTCCCACCTCACCTTTCCCAAGTAGTTCCCAAGTAGGTGGCACTATAGGCGTGTATCACCATGCCCAATTAATATTTATTTATTTATTTATTTATTTATTGAGACTGGCACTATGTTGCCCAACTAATTTTTATTTTTTTGAGACTGGCACTATGTTGTCCAGACTGGTCTTTAACTCCTGGCCTCAAGTGATCCTCCTGTCTTGACCTCCTAAAGTGCTGAGATGACAGGCATGAGCCACTGCACCCAACCCATTTTTGCCTCTTTGTCTTTATTTCTGTACCCCAATGCCAGCAATGGAGCTTGGCACAAAGTAGACAGTTACTATTTGACAGAGACTGAATGATGAAACCTTGGGAGAAATCAAGGCCGCAGGAAGGAATGAACAAATCAGTCTCCGTGGTGTTTTAAGGTCAATGCTGACATCTTTCTTGTTCGGAAGAACATGGGCTAGAGTACAATGGCAAAATCAGCCACTGTAAGCATAATGCGCCCTAACGTTCATAAGTAGGTATTTTACTAAGGTGATCACAGGCTTTGACTGAATGAATTTTCCTCCTTATCTCTCTGACTGGTACAGAAGTTGGTCATTCAGGGAAACCCTCCACTCTCCAGGTTTCTCTGGCCAAGCACACCGGAATCCCAGAACATGGAGTATATAATAGGTAATGGTAACAGAAGAAATTGCAAAGGAAATCCTCCAATATATCCATCAAGTGACGCCCTTGTACCCTGCCCAGCTTTCTGTTTCTCTGTATTTCTCCCTGCCCAGCATTCTCTTCCTCAGCATTTCTGTCTCCTCTGCTCCTCCCATCCTCCAGCCCCTCCACACACACGGTGTATGAACACGTGCTCAAGCTATAGGGCGTAACAGCAGAGTGCTACATACAGCCACGAAAGCCAGAGAGTCACAGTTCAGTTACCAACCATGGAGGGAAAAAGTACCACACACCACTTTTCCAGTTTAAGCCACTTCCCCTGAGAGTTCTCTGAGTTCCCCTGAGATTTAGAGCCTACACCTAGATTCAGACTGACTGTGCTTAAACTGTAGCCCCACTGTGTGCTGAGTAAGGTTCTTTTGCTACTCTATTCCTCAGTATGTCATCCCAAAGATGGGGACAATGACATCACCCACCGACCTAGTTGTTGAAGGCAAAAGGCTATAGGTGTTCACTGTTCTTATCAGCAGTTGTCTACCTATAACTTTAGAATTGTACAAAAATAGCATTAATAAGAATCTTACAGATAATTCAGGTTAATATCTCACTCAATTCAGAAATTATCTTTACAACTTCATTCATAAGGACATCATACTGTTTTCAACAATGATAGAGAACCCTCCTCTGGGGGTCCACCATTTCCTCATATGAATCTATAACGGCTTAAATAAGGGAAAAATTCATTCCTATATAATCTACCATGGGAGTCACGAAGTTCACATGGGAAACTGGGAATAGTGTTTTTTCCTTTGTAAGCCTTTCTGTACAACTTGTTTTCTTAATCATGTGTATATAATAATTTGATTTCAATGTTTAGCTAATTTTAAAATTCCATATTTGGCTGAAAAGGCACAAAGGAAGTGGAGGTCTTGTTGTGTTCAAAGCTGCCCATGAGACAGGATGCAAGATAGTGGCTTGGCGCCTGTGGCTCAAGTGGCTAAGGCGCCAGCCACATACACCTAAGGTGGCAGGTTCAAATCCAGCCTGGGCCAGCCAAACAACAATGATGGCTGCAACCAAAGAAAAAAATAGCCAGGCATTGTGGCGGGCACCTGTGGTCCCAGCTACTCGGGAGGCTGAGGCAGGAGACTCACTGAACCCAGGAGTTGAAGGTTGCTGTGAGCTGTGATGCCATAGCACTCTACCCAGGGGGACAGCTTGAGGCTCTGTCTCAAAAAAAAAAAAAAATGCAAGATGGTGAACAGGGTGAGATGTCAACACTGTGGCCTGCCAGGAAGTAACATGCCATCACATGACCATGGGGTTGGAACCATTTTATCTGATGTCTCAGCACACAGAAAAGTGCTGTGATTATAGTTCTAGGATGTACCTCATAGGAAAGGCACACATATGGCTCAAGAATGGAAAGCTGGAATAACTAAGGTGGTGCCATGAAGGCTATGTTGACCAGTTTGATGAAAATATTTCAAATTGTATATAAAACCAGCATCTTGTACCCCATGACTGCATTAATGTACACAGCTATGATTTAATAAAAAAAATAAATAAAAAATGGAAAGCTGGAAAGTGCCAACTAGTAGTACCTCCATTACTCTCAGATCCTTGCGTCATCTAACTAAATAAAGAAGGCGAGAAAGTCACCCATTGTGGCTACGTTGGGGTGCTGGCTAGAGAAGAGCTTGTCGGAATGCCCAGAATGTTTCAGAAGCCGATTGTGATATACAAGCATCTCTAGTTATCAAAGGGGCTTCCCCTCCTCTCAAAACACCAGGCCACACCCCACCCCCCTCAAGGACTGTGGAAAAGGAATGTTGTGTCAAAAGCCACACCTTTAACACAAAGTGGCGTGAGGGTCAACATTAATGTGATTAATTATGGTCTCACACCAAGTGCTCTCCCTGTACTCAGATTTAGACTCAGCCTCTGCCTCACGTGGTCACACACAGTTCCTTTAACAATCACCCAGTGACTGTAAAGAACAGATGCACCATTATATGGAAATGCCCTGAGTGGCAGTGGGCTGTCCCCAGCTTCACAGAGTTATCCTTCCCATGGGGGTGGGGGGCCAGGAGGTCGGCAAAAATCAACATACAAACAAATGCTGATACATAATGCAGACAACAAGTGTAACAGGGGAAAAGAATAACCATATCCTAAGCTCACAGTTCCAGTCTAACCCCAGACATGGTGTACCTTCTTCCCACAAAGGCATAATCGTCAAAGTCCAACGATGGAACAGCTTCATCAAAAGGTAAGCTAAGTCCAACTTAGGGTTTTTGCTGGAACTTGTAATAAAAGGCTTATAATTCATTTTGTCTTGATGTAATAATTTATGTGTGACTTCAGATGATATACGAGGTCTCTCTTTTATTAGTTCATTACTCTAGGTAATGAACTTATATTCTAAATTAAAACATATTTGATATTAAATTTCAGAAAGTAGGTTTTAATGAAAGTATACCATCTCACGTGTACTTTTTTCCACTACAAGGCTACAATTGATGAAAAGGTTCCCTGGGCTCACTGGAGCCCACTTTCTTCTCAAATTTCTCATTCTAAGCGACTTTACATTTCAATGAAAACCATTCAATAAATCTCCCCATAGCATTTACTAGCTTTTTAATGTCTCAATAAACATAATAAACAGGTCTTAAAATTCTATATCCCATGTGAGGGGAAAAATGGTAAAAAAAAAAAAAAGGGGGGGGGTATGAAGCAATTTCTAAGCAAGCCTTGTGTACCTGAATTTCATAAAGTAACCAGCCACTGAAAAACTTGGTGGGGAAAAAACAACATGGCCGACATGGAGCCCAATTTTTGAGAATATTACAAAAATAAACAATGGATTGCAGATAAATGTTCTTACAGTAATTAATAGGCAAGTGAAAAAGCTTGGGTCTCCAAGAGTGAAACTAAACTCTAAAGAAAGGACCTGGAGTTTGTAATCTACAACTTGTTTAGTAGAAAATTGCATAAAAAAAAAAAGGAAAAAAAACTGCATAAGAAAAACATGATTCCCTGGCAGCACAGCAGGCTAAAAGAACTGTTAGAGGTGTAGGCTGTCCAAATACGGGTAAAGAGAATCACCATAAAAAGATCCTTTAGGCTCCGTGCCTGTGGCTCAAGTGGCTAAGGCGCCAGCCACATACACCTGAGCTGGCAGGTTCAAATCCAGCCTGGGCCTGCCAAACAACAACAGCTGCAACCAAAAAATAGCCAGGCATTGTGGTAGGTGCCTATAGTCCCAGCTACTTGTGAGGCAGAGGCAGGAGACTCGCTTGAGCCCAGGAGTTGGAGGTTGCTATGAGCTGTGATGCCACAGCACTCTACTGAGGGCAAGAGTTTGAGACTTTGTCTCAAAAAAAAAAAAAAAGATCCTTCAAAGTTCATAGGAAAGGGTATTTCCAGGCTTTTAAGGATGTGTTCTTATACTTTACATATTTACTTATTTTTTTATCATATCTATTACCTCAAAATTTATCATTGCTTTGTGGAATTTAATATTCCCTTGTTTAGCTATTTTAGAATATGCAATGCATTGTCATTAGCTATGGTCCCTTGCTGTCCAAAAAAACACCAAAACTTTTGCCTCCTAGCTAAAACTTCATACCCATGAACCAATATACCCCCTTTCTTCCATCTCCCTCAATTCCCCACCCAGGCTCTGATAACCACCACTCTATTTTCTAATTGTATAACTTTGATGTTTTTGGATTCCACATATGAGGGAGATCATACACTATTAATCTCCTTGTGTCTGCTTATTTTACTTAACATCACGTCCTCTAAATTCATCCGTATTATTGCAAAATGACACAATTTTGAGGCTGGTTAGTATTCCACCATATATATATAGATACACCACATACTTCAATCCAATCATGTGTTGATGGACACTTGTTTCCATACTTTGGCTCTTGTGAATGAGTCTGCAATCAGCATGGGAATGCAGACATCCCTTCAACATACTGATTTCAACTGGTCTGGGCATATGCCTGACGGTGGGATTGTTAGATGATAAGGTAATTCAACTTTCAGTTTTCTTTAAGAACCTCTATCCTGTTTTCCAAGATGGCGGAATTAATTCCAAGATGGCGGAATTAATTAATGCCTGCCAGTAGTATATGAATTCCTGTTTCTTCACATCCTTGTCAATATTCTACCCTCTCCTTTGTTCCATGGGCAAAGACTTACGGTAGAGCCTGTCCATCATAAAGAAAGAAGGAATGAAACCCAAATCTTTACGTTCTCTTACTGGCTGACCTACATTTCAAACACCTTCTAAACCTATAGACACAGCTCATTTCCTAAGAAATATAGGACGAAGAGGAGAAATAGCTTTGTTGGGTGTTTAGTATAGGTGTGGACGTGTTTGTTTACAGGTAAGAACTCATTGAACAGCCCTTTGGAGTAAGAAGGAAACTGGGGATCCTGTTCCTGGTCAGGGCCCTCTTGCTATAATTCCATTTCACGTGGTGCGAGCATCATATACTTCCATGAAGCAGAGACCCAGAAGGTGCAGCTCACTATACAGGTAGTCCACATGGCATGGCCTGCTGCTCCCAAGCTACAGCTGCGTGGCCTGTCACTGCACTGAACACTGAAGGCATCTTGACAGTGCGGTAAGTTGTACATCAAGACGTATCAAAATGCAGAAAAAAGTAACATGTTGGATGACAGTGACCACAGGTAGTGAGGACGTTTCAGCTCCATTATCACCTTATGGGACCATCCTCACGTATGTGGTCTGTCATTAAACCAAAACGCTGTTATGGGACACTTACCTATTTCATTCATCTTAGCATGGTTCAATTAAAAATAAGTAACTCCATTAGTAATTTCCATGGAAGTTAAGTTTCCTCATTTAAGCCTCAGATGTGAAAAAATTCACCACTTCTTTTCTTGAAACCACAGAATGGGTAAGACTGGAAAGTTTGCATAAACGGACACGATGCAATGAATGGTTTGCTATATTCACATTGTCTGGTGTTTTAATACCTCTAAAAATGAAACAACTGGTAGCCAAAAGCATGATGCTCTTTTGCTGTTTTTGCTGTTAGACTGCACAGAAAACACTGAGACTGAGAGAGAAGCAGGAACTGGGTGCCTTGTCTGCCCTGTGAAGGTAAAGAACTAGGCAGGCTTAATCTATGAAGCCTCAATTCCCTCCACTATAAAGTTAGAAATTAACTCCCCTCCTCTGGACCCTTATATACAACCATGAATAAAAATGTAATAGTAGAGCGAGGAGGGGAGAAGAAAAGCAAATTTTAAGCTCATACTCATTTTCATCTCTTCGCTTACTAAAAATATATTTGATGGTGAAACATCTTAGAATATATATCCTGTTTACCAACAGCAATTATTTTTTGGTACCTGCTACTTTAGATAATTCACTCCTGGACAATTTTTAGGATAAGGCTTCTCAGCTTTGAGCCCTTTTGAAGAAAGTCAATGACAGAGCACAAGAACAGGAGCATGACTCAGTTCCACTGAGGAGTTGTAAATCACACGGAGATTTCACCAGAATTTCTGAGTTAAACCTAAAAGCATGTGCATTGTCCTTCTAAGGTACCCTTAACCATGTATTTTCAAATAAAGGGTGATTAAGAAATCAGTTATTGGGATTAGAGATTAAAGAATAATCACAATTACATTGACTGAGTCAATTGTATATCTCATATAAAATACACGATTTTCATAAATGTTTAAAATAAGATAGAAATTTCACCAAAGACATAATCTAGCATTTTTGTGCAGGGGCCCACAATTCCAGTTAACTATAGATGGGGCAGACATAAAAGAGAAGGAGGAACCAGAGTCAATAATACCTAGGGTTGGCCATTTCTGTAGGATATTGAAATTTATATGGGTGGAATCATGAAATATACACAGTAGAACCTCCATAGTTGACCACCTCCCTACACTGACCACCTCCTTAAGTTGCCCTAATTTTCACACACTGGACATGAACCACATGTACGTATCATCACAGCAGGCCTAGCTCCTTATGCTGACCACCTCCATATGTTGACCAGTTTGTTACAGTCCTTTGGGCAATTTACAGAAGTTCTACTATATTAGGTATTCCTCATTGCAATATTTATAATCTATTTTAAAATATGTTTGCAGAAGGAATCTCACAGGGGGTATGAGCCAGTTAAAGCTTCAACTTTATGCATCATCCAAGGTCCTCACCTCAGGGATGGTTGACCAGTAAGTAGTGTGCAAGAAAGATGATGCTCTAGAAACGGTTAGTGTAAGCTGCCCAGCAATCCTAGCTACAACAACAGTGGATGCTTATAACTACTGTGTTGCCCCGAAAATAAGACCTACCCCCCAAATAAGCCCCAGCAGGATTTCTATGCATTTGTTAAATAGAAGCCCTACCCCATAACACCTAGTGATGGGTGTGGCTATGCAGCATATCTGCATAGCCACGCCATGCATTTTGGCTCGAGTGGTAAGGAAGACTGGAATATCTTTTATCTGTCACAGCTCCTTTCTCTGAGCCATTCGCACTTGCATGGGTGCACGTGTGGTAACCACAGTCACAGGCATCCTAGTGGGAATGGCTAGGGGAAAGGAGTTCATGCATCACTAGCGCCAGCCCCACCAACAAGGTCGGCTCCCCCTGTCAGGTTCCAGAAGAAGATGACTTAACTGTATTTGAATAAATGTAGATTGTTGTATTATACTTAATAAAAATAAG
>CAUYTI010037493.1:0-21443 GCA_963575145.1 Galago senegalensis | reverse complement strand
TATTCCTGGAATCCATATGCCTACTGATCTTTCCTCATAAATTCATTCCTGGAATGGAATCTAACCAAATTTATCTATTTATTTCCTTCTTTCTTCTCTTTCTTTCTTCTCTGTCTTTTCTTTCTGTCTTTCTTTCTTTATTTTTTCATGAAAATGCCTCTCACTCTGTTGCCCAAACTGGATTGTCCATGACCTCAACCTTGCACACAATGACATCCAACTCTTCCATTGAAATGATCCTCCTGCGTCAGCCTCTGGAGTAGCTGGAAATATAAGTTAAGGATATAACACTTGATTACCCTTTATATTTGAGTAGAAACCTGGTGGGAAATTAGGGCTGAAATTGTGTTTCTGTTGGAAACAGGGCTGAAATTGTGTTTCTGTTGCTCAGCCATGTCTTTAATGCAGGAGGTCATGGGTTCTGTCAATTTTTGCTACTGAGATCATTAAAATAATGTAGTCATGTATAGGATAAGTCATTGAGCTCTACTTAAAAAAATGATCTCATGCAGGACTTTGAGGATTGTCCAATCTGCAGGCCTCAGTGACACATCCAGAGTATGCCAGGATTGTTTTACATATCCATGGTGGGAGATCACCACAACTATACATAGATCTATTTAATCTTTATCAGATTTCATTAGGTAGTGTGTAGTATACACATGATCCAACTTGTCAACTTACATTGTGGCCAAGAAGCCAGAAATTTAGACACACCTATCACAGAATTCAGGATTGATGGAAATTTCAACATAGACTTATAATTCCCATGATCATCATAAATAACTGCATGTATGGAGGGCACCACTGGACACAGTGCTTCAAAAGATTTCAAGAGGGAATATTCAGTGAGACAACAACCCTCTGAAACAAGCCGGTTCTAGAGCTAGAAGTCATACATCAATAAAGGTAGAACTGGGAAGTATGTGACATACCATTTAGATCTTTCGTATCAATATCCAAATATTGTGCTTGATTTGTTGTTCCATAGCATCCCAGGGCAGCACTAGATATAAACTACACTCTTCCATTTGATTACAAATCTGTGACTTGAAAAGAAAAAGATGGGTTATTGAATCCCTTGGCCATCATTAAAAAATTAAATTCAAGAAGCAGTAGTTGAATGTGGATAAAAGAACCCCACTCTTTAATAGTTTAATCCCAACAACAAACCCAGACAGCAGATAGCATCCTTAGCAGGAATAAGATTAACCTTAAAAATGATAACCCAGGTCAACACCCATTGTGATGTCATCCATGGTGACCATGTAGTGACTTCATCCTGGAATGTCATGGGATCTAGCATTCTTGTCAAAGATACCCACTGAACCTTTCTGCTCATTAGACTTGGAGTCCTGCAAGTGTTTGATCCAAGATATTTCTTACCCCTCCATACACACACACAGAGACGTGATCTGCCATTTATGCCTTATTGATTAAATTAATGGCTGAGATTTTATTCACTAGGTGGACATAGAAGTTGAGATTTTGTACAGCAGTGAGACCCAAGTTGCATTCCAGGTTGTTGAACTGCATGGAGACTCTTAAGTAGGATGCTCTTTCCTCTTCTTTTTTTATCTTTTTGAGACAGAGTTTTAATTTGTCACTCTTGATAGAGTGTTGTGCCATCACAGCTCACAGAAACCTCTATTTCCTGAGATGAATCTTTCATCTCAGCCTCCCCAGTAGTTTGAACTACAGGCATCCACCTCAATGCTCAGCTATTTTTTGTTTCAGATTGACTGGGACCATTTTTGAACTCACCAACTTTATAATGAGTCATCATTTCAGACATCTAAACTGGAATATTTTTCAAACTAGGTTTTGTGGCCAGAGGGGGTTTTCATGCCTCTCATCTTGGCAGTTTTGGAGGTCTAGTCACATAGATTGTCTGAGATTCTGAATCGGAGACCAGAATCCCCACTAGTGAGATTCTCATCTGGGAAGAAAAAAATATGGTCGCATGTTATGCAGTCTCCTGGAATGCCAGCTCAGGGAATAGGTTTACTTGATGAGAAATCTTGAAGTTTTCTGTCAACAATGACACCAGGGTACTTTACCATAGGCAATAATGCAAGACTCTCTTTCAGAAAATAAGTGGAGAAAATTATTTGCGTTGGAATTAGTCCTCATTTTTGTATTTTTCACACTCAGTAAAGTTCTGTAACTTCTATTGATCACAGCACCCTCCAACTCCTGGGCTTAGTCGATTTTCCTCTCTCAGCCTCCTGAGTACTGGGAATACAGGTGCAAACCACAATACGTGGCTATTATTTATACCTTTGACCAGGTATCTAGTGTTGAAGATTTTTTCCTAGATTGTATGTCAACTGTAGAAATTATTATCTCATAGGGAAACTTCATCCTACAACCCCTATTGTTTTGAAGATTTAAAATTTTACAAAACTCTGGCTCATTTGGTATCTTAGATTCTTGTAGTCACTCTAAATTGCCCACATAGACTATTCTTGACTCAAGTCAGGGTTTTTTAATGCACAATAAAATATCCATATTCTATACTTCACCCCTTCTGTTTCACTTTTCAATCTGGGCCAATATTCCCTCCCCCAATCAGTCCAAAACCAGGGACCAAACATCTCTGGACAACATTTATCCATCAAATCAACTGGTCATCTCCTAAGGAACCAAACACTTATCAAATTGACCTTAATCATTGTTTCATCTTCCCCTTGGGGACCACAACAAACCACCTTTATGTAATCCTGTATTTCATCTGCCTATTGACCTTTCCTTGTAATTTAACTCTGGGAAACTGTAAGTAGAAAAAGTTTCTTTCTTTCTTCCTTTCTTTCTTTCTTTCTTTCTTTCTTTCTTTCTTTCTTTCTTTCTTTCTTTCTTTCTTTTTCTTTATTTTTCATGAGACTGACTCTTACTCTGTTGCCCAGGCTAGATTGCCCATGACCTCAGCCTTGCATGCAATGACATCCAACTCTTCGGTAGAAGTGATCCTTTTTCCTCTGGAATATCTGAAGTTATTGGTAAGGAACATAACACTTGACTATTCTTTCTATTTAAGTAGAAACATGGTGGGAGATAAAGGCTGAGGATGTCTTTCTGTTGCTCAGACTTGTCTCTAACTGGGGAGCTTCAGGATCTGCCAAATTTTTCTGACCAGTGCATTGAAATATTTAAGTCCTGTGTGGTATAAGTCATTGAGCTCTACTTAAAATTGGAGCTCTCTTGGGACTTTGAGGTTTGTTTTGTCTAATCCTCAGGCCTCAGTGACTCATAGGAAGTATCTCAGGACTGTTTTATATATCAATGTTGAGAGATCATCACAACTATGTGTAGATCTCTTTTATCCTTATCAGGTTTCATTAGTTACTGTGTATGATATGTGTGATTCAACATAACTCTTCAACATGCATTGTGGCCAAGAAGCCAAAAGTTTATGCACACCTAGCACAAAATTCAGGTTTGATGGAAATTTGAAGAGAGGCTGATACTTCCCATGAACATTGTATATAACTGTAGGTATGTGAAGGGGTACAGCTCCTGACACTCACACTTGTTAGTTTTTCCTCTTGTGCTCTCCAAAAAATGTGGCCCTAAGATGGAATTTCCTTACTTTTAGGACATTCCCAGGCCTGCTGAAAAGCAGAAAGCTATAGTTCACAGAAAAGAATGTGCTGCATCGCCACACCAGATCATAGATGAGGGCTGAACACCTTTCTAGGCCCTGGGCTGTTGTACTTTGTACCTTTCTTCTCATAAACATAATAGGTGTTAATTTTAGTTTAAAAAAATGGGCTAAGAAAACAAACAGCTTGGTGCCCTTGTGGTTTAGCTCCAAGCAAAGTTTTCTCAATTTGTATTAATTGTATATGTGCTTGGAAGTAATAGTGCTGAATTGGCATTTTGATGGCAGTTTCCGTGATTTCAATTCATTTTCTTCTCTCTTCATTATTTTAAACTCTTATAAAATGTTTTAGAGTATGTAAGAGGATCAATAAAAATAGGTAGTTACAGAGTGCCTCATCCAGCATCAGTCTCCCTTTGATGTTGTTCATTTCATCTGCAGCGCTTTCCTGTGCATCAATCACCAAACAGTTAACCCTGAGAACAGCAACATTTGGTTCAGGAAGGAGGCTATTTGCCTGGACCAAACCTGGTTGAACTGTTCAAACTGTTCATCGAGCTTCTGACCACTGATATTAAGGTGAGAACATGGGGAACAGGTTAAACCAAGGAGGTTACTACTGAGCTGTGAGGACTCTCAAAATACATGGATTAAAGGGACATTAAGATGGGAAATACAATTTCTGTTGAGGATGAATATATTCAATTACTAACTACTTTATTGGACACTATGGGTATCTCAGTCAAAACTCAATATTCTTGATTTCTTTTTTGCAACAGTCCATAATTGTTGTTATTTCTTTCCACCTGAGTCTCAGAATCAATTGAATTTGTGTGGGAAGACAAATTACATGGGACAGGACATGAAATGGTTTCATCAACAGGGTAATATTATTAATAAAGTTGTGTGGACTGTACGTAAACCAGTGTTTGAAAAGGTGTCCAGGTGCCTCAAGTTACTAAACTGATGGTCTTGGACATTAAAATAGATTTAGATAATGTCCTTTCCAAGAAGGAGGGAGAGGAAGAATCATTGCCTCTTTCATCTTCTGCTCTATCTTTGAAAGAAAAATGTCAAAATTAAAAAGTTTCAATAGAGAATGTAAGGATTTCATTGACAATATAAAACAGAATCCTTCTTTGCCTCCTGCTACCTCTGGTATTATTCCGATGCCTCCCATGCCTTCTACTTATGTGCTTTTCCCCCCACCTCCTACTTTGCCTGATGAGCCTAGCCCTTTATGGTCTTCTTCTCCATCTCCAGAGAAGAGACTTAAGCAGTTTTATCCTGTTACTCATGTGGTCCCTTCAGCACTGCCTTATGAATATAGGATTCTAGAGTCTTTTAGACAAGTTCACAGAGTAACTTTAACTAACCCTTCAGATGTGAGTATTCTCACAGAGCCTAACATTTCTTTAGAAGAAGCTAGCACTTGTAATATAGGGATCTGGGCTTAATCATGCCAGTTTCCCACCTTCTCAATACAAAGAGTAAGAATGAAATACTATATACTGAAGTAGATCATAAATTCCTTACAATGTTAAAAGATTCTGTAATTGCCCATGGGATTGATACACTCTATACTCAAGGACTTTTATGTTCTTATTAAGGAGATTGGTTTCTTATCCCCTGGGGACTGGAAAAGATTCAGTGAAACTGGTCTTTCTCCTGCTCAATATTTACAGTTCTGTTCTTGGTTGAAAAAATGAAGCTAATAAAATGCATGATGCTAACCACAATCTCTCTTATGACCAATTAATAGGCTCAGGAGATTATTGGTGACACACAAAACAACTTGAACTTCCCAATAATACTTCTACCACCCACGGAGGTGTTTACTTACATACATGGGCTAGGTTAGATGAGCCAGGAGGCAGAATATAAATTACTAACATAACAACAACAACAACAAAAAAAGTGACCCATACACTGAATTTCCTGTGAGACTCTATGATGCCATTTAGTGGACCATTTGAGGGACTGAAACACAAGATATGATTTTGCTTTCTCTTGCATATGAGAATGTTAATGATTATTGTCCCCACATATTAGCAGGGATTCTAAATGAAGAACATTGTCTCCATTGATAAATTTCTTAGAGCCTGTACAAATGTAGGGTCTAGCTCCTTACAGGCTTCATTAATTGGAGATCATATTGGTCCTCAAAAGGCTGCCACTTTAAAAATGAACAATCCTAAATGCTATAATTGTGGCAAATCTGCCCACATTCAGACAGACTGTCATAAAGCCAGAGAGGAAAAAACCTCTGACCCTTCTCTGCCACCTGGAGTTTTAAGGCAGTGCAAAAAGGAAAGGCATTGGACTAATGAATGCAGACCTATTAAGGATAGGGATATTAATATTCTTCCACCACAGGAGTCAAAAACTCCCAGATCAGCCAGACCCAGGACCCAGACAACAACACAGGCACAACTACTCAAGCATATCTGGTCAGCTCAGGTGTGACACATGCCCAGATTCAGGCAACTCCCAACACGCAGAGGTCTTAAATAATAACACCTGGGAGCCACCCCCAATTCAGTAGAGTTTTGGGCCAGCTTCATAGCCTGAATAAGCAGTTACTAAAACCTTAATTTCAGATTTATTTAATGCTTCTCATGATAGTGTAGCATAGGATTTGCCTGTTGTTGAAAGTTTCCTTGACCCCTTGAGACGTGCCATAAACTTTAACTACAGGAGTTTCAATTTATTTCTTTTTTTTAAATTAAACAATAGCTGTATACATTAATACTATCACTGAGTACAGTGTGTTGTTCCTACATAAAGTTTGAAATACTTTCATCCATCTGGTTAACATAGCCTTCATGATATTCTCTTGGTTATTGTGTTAAGACATTTATATTCTACATTTAGAGAGACTCATGTGTACCCCCAAAGGATAAACCATAGATGTGATCCCACCAATTGCCCTCCCTCCACCCATCCTACCCACTCCCCTCCTTTCACTCTCCCCTTTTCTCCTATTCCCTGGCTACATTTGGGTTATAGCTGTACTATAAAATCTATAAACTAGTTTAGTAATAGGGTTGAGTACATTGGATACGTTTTTTTCCTTTCTTGAGATACTTTGCTAAGAAGAATATTCTCCAGCCCCATCCATGTAAACATGAAGGAGGTAAATTCCCCATATTTCTTTATGGCTGAGTAGTATTCCATGGTGTACATACACCACAATTTATTGATCCATTAATGGGTTGATGAACACTTGGGCTTCTTCCATGTCTTAGCAATTATGAATTTGGCTACAATGAGTTATGGTTCAATACCTAAAGAGTCAGTTGGATTAATAGGAAGAAGCAGTTCCACTATTAAAGGATTATATATACATATGGGTGTCATAGATGCTGCTTACAATGGTGAAATTTCCATCTTGGCTTCTGTAACTCAACCAATCACGTTATCAGTAGGACAGCATATTGCACAATTATTATTTTTGCCTATTTCAAGGTCAAGGCTGCTTCTGTTGAAAGAGATGGAGGTTTTGGAAGTCCTGGAACTCATGTTTTCTGGCATGAATTTTTGAATGACTCTCAACCTTAATGTGGGATCACTTTCCAGGATGACACTAAGTTAGAAGGACTTTCAAACACGTGCTGATGTTTCGATTGCTTTATTCGTTTGGTCTCCCACCTAGTCTAAGACAAGCATCCAAGCCACATTTGTGGGCCTTGGAGCAATGTCTAACATTGAGCAAAGTACAGAAGCTTTATCTTTTAAAGGGCCTGATGGCCAGCCAGTCAAAATAAAGTCTTATATTGCTAGTATTGCTTTCAGTTTATGAGATAGAGATGTTTAACAGCAGTGGGGAGCTATGTTAACAACAACTTACCATGCCTTCTTATGTTAAAAACATGATGTTTAATATGGGATACAATTTTTCCCAACCTCCTCCTCCTGAATGAGGGGAAGATATGAGACTGGGCAAAGAATGGTCAGGTCTAGGTTTTCCTGTTCTCCCAGAACATTTTCCGTAGGGGCCACCACTGAGTGCTTCACTATATCTCTTAGTTTTAAAACTGATCCACCCATATTGGTTGAGAAGTGGCCCTCTCTGAGAGAAAAATTAAAAGTGCTCCATTCACTATTTACTGAATAACTGAAATTAGGTCACATTAAGTCCTGTGAATGCACATGGAACTCCCCTACTTTTGTGCTTAAAAGAAACCAGGGAAAATGAAGGATGTTAACAGATTTAAGAAAATTAAGTTCTATAATTCAACCTGTGACACCTTCATTCAGGGATTCCTAATCATTCATTAATTCCTAAAGGATTTCATATAGTAATGGTTGGCTTAAAACATTTTTTTGACATTCCTTTGATGTCCCAAAATTTCTGAAAAATTTGCTTTTACAATTTTCTCATTAAAACAATAGTTCCCCTATTTCAGATACCAGTGAAATGTTTTACCTCAAGGCATGGTAAACAGCAGAATCTTGTGTCAAATTTATGTACAATAGCCTTTACAAAAACTAACTTTACAGTTCCCTGATGGCATTTGTTATCATTACATGGATGCCATTTTATTTGTTCATCCTGATTAGCATGTTCTTAATAATATTGTACAATTAGCTTGTTTATTGTTTGATGAAAATGGCCTTCATGTAGCCCCTGCAAAATTTCAACATTCAAATTCCTAGTATTATTTAGAGTATAAAATTACTTCACTGAAAATACTTCCACAAAAAATTCAAATTCGAAGAGATTCTTTAAGAACTGTAATTATTTTCAAAAATTACTTGGAGGCATTAATTGGGTCCATCTATTTCTAGGTATCCCTACTTACTCATTAACTCATTTATTTTTCATTTTATTAGGAAGCTCAGAGTTAATTAGTCTTAGGATTTTAGCCCCTTAAGCTGAGAAAGAGTTACAATGCCTTGAACAACATCTTTAAACTGCTCAGTTAGAGAGAATTTATGAAAATCGTGATTTTTTTCTTATGTGTTTCCTTCTGAACATTCTCTGAATGGCTTACTAACTGAACAAAGTGCTTTTATTTAATGGTGTTTTTTAACTCATAAAGCTACTAAAAAACTTCAAATGTACATTCAAAAAATTGCTAATATTATTTCCAAGGGATGTTATTATCTCCATCAATTACTTGGACAAGACCCTGAAAAAATAATAGTTTGCTTAAATAACAAACAAATTTCTGATTCTTTCATTATGTCTCAAGTTTGCTAGATTACATTATCTGATTATTTATGTATAAGTTAAAATCATTATCCTCCAATTTTTACAGGAAACATCCTGGATACTACACACAATTATATCACCTACTCCCCTTTCAAATGCTAAGAATTTTTTTACAGATGCTAATAAATTAGGAGTAGCTGGATATGTTGGTAATGTTATCAATAATATTCAACAATCTCCTTACAAGTCAAAACAAAAAGATAAATTATTTGCATTATTTTATTACTAGAAGATTTTCCAGATACTCGTTTAAATACTGTTACTGGTTCCTTTTATTCAGCATATACCATGCAAAGTATAGAAATTACTACATTGTCTGATGATCAGTTAGAAAATTTTTATTTATTGACACACTTCAAATATTAACTTGAAATAGAAATGTTCCAATTTTCATAACCCATGAAGAAGCCCACTCTAATTTACCTACATTTAACTGCAGGAAATGATTCTCTTGATAAACTAATTGCCATTGTGCGAAGAGCCCAGGAGGAACACACTTTGCCCCATAACAATGCTTTCTCACTCAAACATCAATACTATATTACATAGAAGAAAGCAAAAGACATTTTATGATCTTTACCTACTTGTCAAACAATTGTAATTCCTCACTTACCTCCAAGTGTAAACCACAGAGGTTTAAAACCAAATGAACTTTGGCAAATAAATGTTACACAATATGCAGAATTTGACATATATAAATATATTCATCATTCTATTGATACTTATTCCCATTTTCCTTGGGCATCTACCCTTACTGCTGAGCAGGCGGATTCAGTAATCACTCATTTCTTATAATTTTTTTTTTTTTTGAGACAGGAGGCTCAAGGTGTCCCCCTGGGTAGAGTGCCATGGCATCTCAGCTCACAGCAACCTCCAACTCCTGGGCACAAGGTAGTCTCCTGCCTCTGCCTCCCAAGTAGCTGGGACCACAGGCACCCACCACAATGCCTGGCTATTTTTTGGTTGCAGCCGTCATTATTGTTTGGTGGGCCTGGGCTGGATTCGAAGCCGCCACCTTGGGTGTACATGGCTGGTAACTTAGCCACTTGAGCCACAGGCGCCAAGCCAGTAATCACTCATTTATTAAAAGCTTTTGCAATTATGGGCCTTCCTCAAATGATAAAAACTGATAATGGATCCGCATATATTTCCAACAAATGACAACAATCTTTTAAAGCTTATAATATCTGATTATTAAACACTTTACAGGTATTCCAGGAAACATTACAGGAAAAGCAATGATTGAACGCCAAAACCAAACACTAAAAGAAATTGTCTTTCAACAGAAAGGGGGGATAGGATATGATATAACCTCTAAAAGTAAACTTCATTCAACTCTATTTATTCTAAATTTTTAAAACTTGGATTCTGATGGTAACCCTTCAATTATAAAACTAGGGATGAAGCAGCCAGCTGTACCTCTTAACCAACTTGTTTATAATAAAGGTATTTTAAAGAATAATGGCTTCCTGCTGTGATAGTGTGAGGGGATATAGGGTGTGCTATTATCTCCACAGGGAACAAAGAATTCTTGTTCCCAAATAAACACAACAAACCACAACATGACACCACACACCCGCCCAAGGGAAAAACAAAGGCAAGCCATGAATTTGACCCTGAGGATGTCCTTTCTGTCAGTGGATGAACAGAGAAACCCATTGATTCCCCCAACCTTTCCAAGATTGCAAAAGAACCAGAGCTCCCCACCTCCAATATCATAGAGAGGGATCTCTCAACTATGCCAGGAAGTAAGAACAATTATAATGATGAGCAATCATCTGATGACACCTTGAGCCTTGTTTCTTGCAATGATAGCCATACTTAATACAGAGGTAACTGCACAACAAAATTATACATACTGGAGTTGAATTATTAATCCTCCATTATTAAGAGGAGTTTCATGGTTTGAACCATCAGTTTCTACATATGGGGATTCCTTGAGAATAAAGTGATCGAGGTCCTTTTAATCCAGAAGTAGGGACAGTGGTCTCCAATTTTTCTACTGGAGTCACGTATAAATTTGGACCCAGAACCTCCTGATTTCGCTTTTTGTTTAAAATTTTGGGTAGCTTAAAAAATGATTCTGGTCATCATGAAATGTATTTACTAACTACAATGACTTTTACAAAATTCATTTTAACCCAACAAGAATTACTGTTCAATTTGCTTCATTGTAATCTGCAAGTGTTTACTGATATTGTAGATTGGATTTATATGCCAAAATGTTGAGGCTCATATTTATATGCTTTGAGACAAACTAACTTTGGATCTATCACTGACTGGAGACCTTTGGCCTATGTGATGGAAAAATCAGCACTTGGTTCCAGTCACCTTAGTCGTAATAGAATTTCCACTGGCATAATCTACTCCTCACCAAAGGATCTTTTGTGGAAAGAAAGTGGTTTTTCACCATTCATTTCAGGTTTTTATGGCTATCCATCACAACCTAATTTATGGAAAGTTGGAGCGGCTTTATTTGCATTACATGCATGGAAAGGTATGCATATACATATACTGGACATTATTCTCAACATTACTTCCATTTCAAGTGGAAAGAAGGGCATTTTACTTATTCATGTGTAAATCATCCCGATCTTTGGTTAGTTGCAAATATTATTTGGAATAAAGACACTGGAGAAATACATTATCCAAGAAAATGTCAAATGCTCGTATATTTTAATGTATCCATGAGGTTCGATTTTTCCTAATATAGGATTTATTTACTTTGGGCTAGAACTGGCATTTGGCTTCCCATGAAGATGATGAGAACATGGTAAGAGTCCCCAGCCGTTTTCATCCTAGCAAGCTAAGCCCAGAAGATGATGAAGAAGACAAAGAGGTTTATCCGTCTTCTGATAGCAGCAATTCTCAGGATTATTGCCAACACCTCTGCAGCTGCCACTGAAGTAGCCCTCATTTAATACATAAGGACTGAAAATTTGTGTCTAATTGGCATAGAGATGCTGAGAACCTATGTGTTTCTCAAAAACAAATTGATACCAGAATACATAATGAATTGACTGCTTTAGCACAGACAGTAATTTTGTTAGATTTTCAATTGTGTAGTATGGAGAATCATAACATATAAAAATGTGATGGGAATGCTTCTTCTTATTTTGTAACCCCTGTTTTTTATAATGAAACATTGTTCCCTGGGAGTAAAGTCAGAAAACTTTTGTTAAACCATGAAAATTTAGCTGATGATATAATTAAGTTACAACATCAAGTGTATAAAACTTTTGAGTATACACTGCTGGTGGGACTGTAAACTAGGACAACCTTTTTGGAAGGAAGTATGGAGAACCCTCAAAGAACTCAAGCTAGACCTCCCACTTCATCCTGCAATCCCATTACAGTGTATCTACCCAGAAGGAAGAAAAAAGTACTTTTATCATAAGAACACTTGCACTAGACTGTTTATTGTAGCTCAATTTAAAATTGCCAAAATGTGGAAAATGTCTAAATGTCCACCAACCCAGGTTGGATTAATAAGCTTTGATTTTTATACCATGGAATACTTTCAAGCCATTAAAAGAAATGGAGACCTTACAGCCATTGTATTAACATGGATGTAATTGGAAGAAATTATTCTTAGTAAAGCATTACAAGAATGGAAAATCATGAATCTTATATATTCAATTTTTATATGAGGACAATTAATGTCAAGGTGATGTGGTGAGATGAGAGAGGAAGAAGGAGGCAGGAGTGGGTAGGGGATTAGCATTGAGAAGGAAGGAGGGAGGGAGGGAGGGGTGGACTCTTTGTTTGTGCAACACCTTTGGGGCAAGATATGATTGTAAGAGGGACTTTACCAAACAAATGAAATCAGTGAAACTTGGTGTCTTGTACCCTCAATGAATCCCCCAAAATAAATTAAAAAATATATATCTACCAGGAAAGAAAAATATTATAATAAAAAGAAAACTTTTGAGCAGCAATTAGAAGAAATTAATGGAGATGAAGTCTTGAGAGGCATATCTGAAGGAATTATTGAGTTGAATCCAATAAACAAAATTGATATTTTATTGGGGACATCTGCAGTTCTCTGCTCTTGCTTTTCCTAATTGGATTCTTGTTATATTCAATCATCAAAAATATTTTGCAGATAAAAAGAACTAGTGAGAAGAATGCTGCTGTGTTTTTGACTATGGCAGCAGTACAAGCCAATAATTAGGAAGGAGAAAATGAAGGGGTACAGCCCCCATATCCAGACCTGGTAGTTTAGCCTCATGTACTTTAGCCACAGTTCACAGAAAGGAATGTGGAACAGGGTCATCTGGGTTGCGGCTGGGGGCTGAACACCTTTGGAGGCACTGGGCCCTTGTCCTTTGTTCTTTCTCCTCATTCACACAATAGTTGCTAGTTTGAGTTTAAGGATATGGGTAACAGAACAGACAGCCTGGCGCCCTTGTGGTTTAGCCCGAAGAAAAATATTCTCAATTTGTATCAATTATAAATGTGCTCAGCAGTAATTGTGCTGAAATGGAATTTTTATGGCAGTTTCCTTGATTTCAGATTGTTTTCTTAAGTGTTTATTATTTTAAACTTTTATGGAATGTTTTAGAGTATAGAAGAAGATCAATTAAGATAGATAGTTATTAAGTGCCTGATTGAGCCTAAATATCCCTTTCATGCTATTCATTTCATCTTCAGTGCATTACTCTGTGTCACCTATCAGTTAGCCCTGAGAACAGCAACAGGCCTGAAGTACACTACTGGAAACAAAGCCTCACTACATTTTGATAGTTTATTGTCAGTGAGATATGTACCATCCGAAACAAGCCTGTTTTAGAAAAAGAAGTAACACATCATGAAAAGGAGAACTGGAAACTGTGAGACATACCATTTAATTCAGTCAGATCACTGTTCGCTCATTGGGCTTGATTTCTTGTTCCAAAACATCCCAGCACAGAACTAGGTATAAACCACCCTCTTCCATTTTATTACAAATGGATGACTTGAAAAGGAAGTGATGGGTGTTGGAGTCCCTTGGCCATGTTCACACAACAAAACTTAGGAATCAGGAATTGAGTGTGGAGAAAAGAACCCCAATCTTTGGAACAGTTTGAACTCAACAACAAACCTGGACAGCAACTACACATGCTTAGCAGGAGTACGATTAAGGTTTAAGATGGGAAACCAGGGAAAAACCCATTGTGAATTAATCTATGGTGTCCATGTAGTGAACTTCATCCTGGAATGTCATGGGATCCAGACCTCTGGTCAAAAATACTCACTGGAATTTCCTGATCACTTCTTCTGGTGTTCTGCAAGTGTTTGATCCAGGACATTTCTTAGCCCTCCATCCACAGACAGAAAAGTATTCTCCCATTTGTGCCCTAATGATTACATTAAGGCCTGAGATTCCAGTCACTAGATGGAAAGAACAGTTGAGATTTTGTACAGTCGTGAGACTCAGTCTGCATTCATGATGGCAAAACTGTATAGAGACACTTTAGTAGCATTTTCTTTGTTCTTCTTCTCTTTTCTTATACAGAATTTCACTTTACCACTCTTGGTAGACTGCTGTGCCTTCACAACTCACAGAAATCTCCATCTCCCATGTTCAGGTGATTCTTAAATCTCAGCCTCCCAAGTACCATGAACTATAGGAGCCTGCCTCACTGTCCAGCTATTTTTTAATTGTAGATTGGCTGGGAATATCATCAAACTCACCACCCTCCTGGTGAGCCACCACTTCAGACACTGAAGATGAGATATATTTCAAACTAGGTTTTGTGGGTAGGGGTGGTTCTTCATGTCTCTCATCTTGGCAATTTCGGAGGCTTTTTAAGTTGAATTGTCTGAGCTTCTGAAATGGAGACCAGCCTCAGCACTAGTGTGATACACATCTCTGAAGATTAAAAACAGCTGGATCTTATGCAGAATCCAAGCATCCAGGTGAGGGAATAGATTCACATGATGAGAACTCTTGCAGTTTTCTGTGAGCTATGATACCAGAGTACTCTAACAGAGGCAACAAAATAAGAATCTCTCTCAATAAATAAATGGAGAAAATTATTTGTTTTGGATTTACTTCTCATTTTTAATTTTATTTTTTAGAGAGACAGAGACCATATTTGTCACACTCCTTAAAATTCAGTAGCATCTATGGATCACAGCAACCTCCAACTCCTGGGCTTAGTCAGTTCTCTGCTCTCAGCCTCTCAAGTAGCTGGGACTACAGCTGCATGCCACAATGCCTGTCTACTATTTTTACACTTGACCATGGATCTAGTGTTGCAAATTTATCCTTATATTAGGTGTCAACTGGAGAAATTATTCTCTCATAGGGAATTATATTTACAACCCCTATTAGGCAAGGCCAGATTTTACACAACTCTGATGCTTTGGTATCTTTGATTCCTGTAGTCACTCTACACTGCCCACACCATGAATTCTTGAGTCAATTCACCTTTTTTAATATACATTGAAATATCCCATATTTTACACTCCACACCTTCTGTTGAGCATTGTAATCTGGGCCAATATTTCCACAATCAGTCCAAGACCAGGGACCGGACATCTCTGGACAACCCCTTCCCATCAGATAAACTGCAAGTCTCCTAAGGAACCAAGTGCAAATGAACTGGTCCTGACTAATTGTTCACTTCTACCCCTGGGGAACACAATAAATGTCCTTTATTTAGTCATGAATTCCATCTGCCTAGTGACCTTTCTTCTTGATCTTAAAAACTGTACTTAGGAAAATTCCTTCCTTCTTTCCTTTCCTTTCTTTCTGTCTGTCTGTCTGTCTGTATGTCTCTCTTTCTCTCTCCATCTCTCTCTTTCCTTCTTTCTTTCTTTTGCATGACACTAAATCTCCCTGTGTTCCCCAGGGTAGATTGTCCATGACCTTAGCCTTGCACACAGTGACATCCATCTCTTTGGTTGAAATTATCCTCCTCCCTAAGTCTCTGGAGTAGCTAGAACTATAGGTAAGGGATGCAACACTTGACTACCCTTTCCATTAGAGTAGAAAACCAGTGGAAGATCAGGGCTAAGGTAGTCTTTCTGTTGGTCAGCTGTGTCTCTACCATGGGAGCTCAGGGGATCTTCCCCATTTGACTGCCCAGAGCATCAAAATATTGTAGTCACACATGGGCTACATCATTGAGTTCTAAGTAAGAAATGAGCTTATCACAGACATTGAAGATTGTCCCATCCCTAGGCATTGGTGACACATATGGAGTATGTCAGGACTGTTTTCCCCTTACTTAAGTGGGAGATCAGCACAACTATGAATAAATCTCTTGTATACTTATCAGGTTTTATTAAACATTGTGTATTATATATGTGATGAAACAACTCTTCAACGTGCATTGTGGCCAAGAACCTAAAAGTTTAGACACACCTGGAATGGAATTCTGAATATATGGATATTTAAGGATAGTTTGATTTTTCCTATGATAGTCATAAATCACTGCACATATGGAGAACACTAGTGGACAAAGTGCCTCACCAGAATTTGAGAGGGAAAATTAAGTAAGACATCTACCGTCTGAAAAAAAAGCCTACTCTAATGAAAGTAGTAAAACTTTATGAGAAGTAGAAATGGAATCGTCTGAGGTCCTGTTTAGGTCTGTCAAATCATTTTCAGATCTTTGGGCTCTATTTCTTCTTCTATAACATCCCAGGATGTCACCAGGTACAAACCACACTCTCATTTGATTACAAATCCATGCTTTGAAATGGAAAGTATGTGTTGTTGAATCCCCTGGCCATCGTTACAAAAAAAAAAAATTAGGAAGCACAACTGGAGTGCTGAAAAATGAACTTGACATCTTTTAACTGTTTGAACCCAACAACAAACTTGGACAGCAACTTCACATGCTAAGCATGAATAAAATTAAACTTAAAGATAATATCCCAGGTCAACAGCCATTGTGATGTCATCAATGGTGTCCATGTAGTGACTTCATCCTGGAATGTCATGGCATCCAGACTTCTGGTCAAAAATACTTAGTAGAATTTTCTGCTCACTTCAGCTGGTGTCCTGCAAGTGTTTGATCCAGGACATTTCTCAACTCTCCATCCACGAAGAAGTAATCTCCAACTTGTGCCTTATTGATTACATTAATGCCTGTGAGTATAGTCACTTGGCTTACAGAACAGTTGAGGTTGGTAGAACAGTGAGACGCAAGTGCATTTCAGATGGTAAAACTGCATAGAAACACTTAAGTAGGATGCTCTGTGTTATTTTTTTTTGAGAAAGTTTCACATTGTCACTCTCTGTAGAGTGCTGTGCCATCACAGCTCTCAGAAACCTCTGTCACCTGGTATTGGGCGATTTGTAAGCAACAGCCTCCCCAGTAGCTTGAATGCCCAGCAATTTTTGGTTTCAGATTGCCTGTGAACTATTTAAAAGTCATCACCTTTATGGTGAGCCTCCACTTCAGAAAAGAAAGTTGGGATCTATTTCAAACTAAGTTTTGTTTCCATGGGTTGGTCCTCATGCCTCTCATCTTGGAAATTTGGGAGGCCCAGGGAGATGAATTTTCTCAGCTTCTAAATTGTAGACCAGCCTTAGGACTAGTAGATGCCCATTTACGAAAAATGAAAAATGGCTACATGTTTTGCAGGCTCCTGGTGATACTGGATTTTTAACACTGGATTCCCAGGCTCTTGGTCTTGACGATTAGATGAATGAATCAACATACCATAGAACGAATAGTGAGGTTTTATTTACAGCTCAAAGAACCAAACCTCCTTGTAGGACAGGATACAAGTGTTACAGCTCTTATGAAAACAACTCTTACAAAGAGCCAAGCCTCTTTGAAGAACAGGATAGATATGCTACAGCTCTTACAAAGGACCAAGCCTCTTTGCCAGGCAGAGAGCAGCAAAGGACCAAGCCTCTTTGTAGGTCAAGATCAGCAGCAGAAGAGTTACAGCTACAGCTCTTACAAAGGACCAAGCCTCTTTGAAGGCAGAGATCAGCAAAGGGCCAAGCCTCTTTGTAGAGCAGGATCAGCAGTGGAGGTGTTACAACTACAGTTCAAGTATTACAACTCCTAAAAAGAGGCAAGCATCTTTGTAGAGCAGAATCAGCACTAGAAGTGCCACAGCTCACTTCTTCTTCTGGACGGTCTGCGATGGTCTCCCGGAGTCTTATTCTTCTGCTCTATCTTCCTCGAAGGTCTGCAACGATTGCCACGATCTGCTATGATCTGCCCCATAGGTCTCCAACGATCTGCCCTCAGGCTCTCTGTTCAGGGCCTTATATAGGTGTAATAGCTTAGCTGTGATTGGTCCATCAGGAGCAAGATTGAAAATGGACCAATCAGGAGCAGGATTGAAAATAGACCAATCAGGGATGGCCACCAGTTTTCCTTTGATTGACAGGTCCTGTAATGCTGCTCTACTGGAGCCTCTGGGGGAAGAAAGCTCCCCCGCTTGCCCCAACCTGCTGTTTTGTTTTTTTTTTTTTTGCCAGCTGCTGCCACCAAGACAGAAGTGGCAGGTTCCCCAGGCCCTGCTCAGCTGAGCTGGCTGGGGTGTCACTTTTCCGGTATCACTGGTATGCCATATGAAGGAATAGTGTCAGTTGATGAGAACACTTGAAGTTTGTTATGAAATATGATACCAAGATACTCTACAAAATGGAATAAACCAAGCCTCTGTTTCAGAAAATAAATGGAAAAAACAATTTGTATTGGAGTTACTCATCATTTTTACTTTTTCTGAATAGACACAGAGACTTATTTTATTTCTCACAATTAGTAAAGTACTGTGGCATCTACACATCACAACAACCTCCATCTCCTGGACTTATCTGATTTTTTTTTTTTCTCAGCCTACTGAGGAGCTGGGACTACAGGTGCACACCACCCTGTCTACTTATCATTTTTACATTTAACCATGGATCTAGTGTTCAAAATTTTCCCATAGATTAGAGGTCAACTGGAGAAATTTCTTTATATGGGAATTTTTTTCCTAAACCCCTGTTATTCAAGCCTCGAGAATTTATACAAATATGAGCCTGTGGTATCTTAGATTCTTGTAGTGAGTCTACACTGCCCACACAGCAAATTCTTGACTATAGTCGGGTTTCTTTTTTGCACGCTATAATATCCAGATTCTATATCCCACCTCTTCTGTTGCACTTTTCAATCTGGTCCAATATTCCCTTGCCCCAATCATTCCAAGACCTGGCACCAGACAACTCTGAACTACTTCAACCCATCAGATCAACTGGAAGTCTTTTAAGGAACCAACTATAAACAACTTTATCCTGACTCATTGTTCCCTCCTCCCACTGGGGACCACAACAAATCTCCTACTTTATGTAGTAATGTATTCCATATGCCTACTAACCTTTCCTTAGAATTTTGCTCTTGGAAACCATACCGAGACAGCTTTCATTCCATCCATCATTAGTTCTTTCATTATTTTTCATAAGACCAAAAAGCATTCTGTTCCTCAGGCTATATTGTCCATGACCTCAGCCTTGCACACAATGATATCTAACTCTTCAGTTGAAATGATACCCTAAGGGATCCTCCTACCTCATCTGGAACTACAGGAAGGGATACAACACTTGACCACACTTTCTATTTGACTAGAAATATGGTGGGCTCTCAGGACTGAGGTTGTCTTTCTGTTGTTCAGTATTGTCTGTGACATAGAATCTCAGAGACTCTGCCCATAGAATTTCAGAGAATCTGCCCATCAAAATATTGTAGTTGTGCATGGGATATGTCATTGAGCTGTACTTAAGAAATGGGCTAATCAGGGACTTTGAGTTTTGTCCAGTCCTCAGGCCTCAGTGAAACTTAGGGGGTATGTAACGATTGTTTTATGTATCTGTGGTGCAAGATCACCACAATTATGTGTGGATCTTTTTTTTCCTTATCTGGTTTCATTAGTTATTGTGTATTATATGTGTGATCCAACATAACCTTTTGGCATTGTGTCCAAGAAGCCAAAAGCTTAGACACAGCTAGCATGGAATTTAGGATTAATGGAAATTAAAAGATACACTGATATTTCTCATGATCATCATTAATTACTTCAGAGATAGAGTACACTACTGGACACAGTACTTCATATCATTTTGAGAAAGAACCTTCAGTGAGACACCTATTATTTGAAAGCAGCCTATGCTATAGAAAGAAGTAAAACATCATAAAAAGTAGAACTGGGAATTGTGTGACATATCATTTAGATATTTCAAATCATTGTTTGATCATAGGGCTAAATTTCTTGTTCTGTGTAATCCCAGGGCAGCACTAGTTATGAACCACACACTTTCTTTTGATTACAAAACTGTGGCTTGAAAAAGAAAGAATAGGATTTTGAATCCCTTGGCCATGATTACAAAAGAATCTCACTCTTGGTCATAGTTTCAACCTAACAACAAACCTGTACAGCAACTATTCATGCTTTTCAGAAATATGATTAAGATTAAGATTAAAGATGGTAACCCAGGCAACATGGTGAGCATTTAGTGACTTCATCCTGGAATGTCATGTGGTCTAGTCTTCTGGTCAAAGATACTCAGTACCTCTTCCCTCAGCTGGCATAGCAGGAACCTGCATATGATCTGTGTAATTTTATTCTTCAGAGATGGTCCTGAGACTGGTCTCCAATTCAGAAGCTCAGACATTCAAACTGCCAAGATGAAAGGCATAAGGAACCACCACAAAAGTAAACTCACTTGGAAACTTTTGACCAAATTCTAATTTCCACAGTGGTGAAAGGATTAAAAATATCCATTGGATTTTGAAAAAATTTAGTATTCAAATATTTATCAAGATTATCAATATTCTCACTTAATGTGAGTGGCTTCAATGGTCCTCTAAAGAGGCAGAGGATAGTTCACTGGATACAAAAACTCAGGTTAGATATATCCTGCATACAAGAATCTCATCTTAACTTAATAGATCAACATAGTCTCCGGGTGAAGGGATTGTCATCTATATTCCAGGCAAATGGAAAGTACCATAAAATAGGTGTTGCAAACTTATTCAAAGATATAATAGGGTTTAATCCAACAAAAGTAAGCAAAGATAAGTATAGTCACTTCATATTTGTTAAGGGAAATAATCAGTATGATGAGATTTCAAGTATTAATATTTCTGCACCCAATCAGAATGCTCCTTAATTTATCAGAGACACTCTAACAAGCATGAGCAACTTAATTTCTTCGAGGTTCATCATAATCAGATCCTTCAACACTTCTTTGGAAGTGCTGTTTAGATTCACCTACAAGAGGCTAAGGGAAAAAAAATTAGATTTAAACTTAACAATTCAACATTTAAATTTAATGGACATCTACAGAACATTTAACCCTAACAAAACTGAATAAACTTTTTTTCTAATCAGCCCACAGAACATACTCCAATCTTGATCACATCTTAAGTCACAAATCTAACCTCAGCAAATTTAAAAGAATAGAAATTATTCTTTGCATCTTCTCAGACCCTTATGGAAGAAAAGTTGAACTCAGGAAAAACAGGAATCGAGTGGGCGGAGCAAGATGGCGGAGAAGATGCATCTCTGAGTCAGCTCTCCCGGTGGTTTCAGGTGAGAGTGGGCTTCTTGGATCTCTTCTGCGTGGAGTCCTTGCGCAAATAGGCAGTGCAGGGCGAGCAGCAAGGAGGTGAATTGCTGGATTGGAAG
>CAUYTI010037489.1:0-12234 GCA_963575145.1 Galago senegalensis | reverse complement strand
CGCCTGTGGTCCCAGCTACTTGGGAGGCGGAGGCAGGAGACTCGCTAGAGCCCAGGAGTTGGAGGTTGCTGTGAGCTGTAATGCCACGGCACTCTACCCAGGGGGACAGCTTGAGGCTCTGTCTCAAAAAAAAAAAAACATTCGAAAGTAGAAAGAATTATAGTAGGAATCTCAACTAGCAGTTACTTATTTTAAACAACTATCACCTTACAGCCACTCTTGGTTCATCTATGTTCCACCCACTTCCCAAACCCTAAAATAGTGACTATTTAAGGGAAAGATAGAACATCAGCTTCAAGAATTAATGATCAATATTTTCAAAAATATTTTTTGACTCAATAAAGAATTAGTGCACCTGAATGTAATATTTGAAGAGTTTCTACCACCCTACCAAAGAAAATAGTATATTATTTCAAATGATCAGTAAAAGAGAAAGATGCAGAACTAAAGCAAGATGAATGGACAAGCTTACATTTATAGATCAAACAACATGAGAAAATGTGACCAAAAAACAAGACAGAATACTGAAGAATCCTTTTGAATTGAGCAGAATAAATTTCAAAAATATACACACACATTAATTTCAGTCTCTATGAAATAACCACTTTGTTACTTATTAAAGACCTATAGGAAAACAAAGTTATTATTTTGGTCTCTTCATTTTAAAATCTACAAAGAAAAGAGTAACAAAGCCAGAGCGGAAGAATAAAAAGTATATTAAGAGGGTAAATAGATTCTACAAGGAAAATTCGAGCAGCTCTGGACGTTCTGACAAAGGGGGGGGGAATGCTATAAATTATCTTTGGGGTAAATTAGGAAAAAAGAACCAAACCAAAGTATTTCTATTACTGCATGAAAAGTTAGATAAAAGCTGCTATCTACTTATATCTCTGTAAGAAAAAGTAAGTAGGGCAGACCCAAGAAAACCCTTCTTGACATGACCGTAAGAGCTATTAATGTTGAAATAAGATATAATGGGAAGAAGTCATCTCTCTACCTCCAAAAACATGGAGCGAACTAGATTTCTCATGATTCTTTTCGGCAACATTACTTTGGTCTACAGAGGAAAACATCCAACTCCTTTCAACATGAAGTTTAGAATTAAGTCTCAAGTTACTGTGCAC
Source organism: Galago senegalensis (assembly GCA_963575145.1). Lineage (NCBI taxonomy): Eukaryota > Metazoa > Chordata > Mammalia > Primates > Galagidae > Galago > Galago senegalensis. The sequence continues at coordinate 11,110 of CAUYTI010037489.1, read as the reverse complement.
AGATAAAAGAAGAATTTTTGTTCTTTAACTTGCCAGACTTCTAATGGTTGACATAGTATCCCAAGACAAAATTAAGACCAGTGGTACAACCACACTTAGAAACAAAATAAACAAACCTCCGGTTCTTCCGCTGCCAATCTGCACTGCAGGTTGAAGGCTCCCTTCATTTTGCAATAAATGAGGCAAATGATAATAAATACTTGGCACTTGAAGAGATTTTTTGCTTGTTAATAATTCCTTTAGTAGCTTTAGGGTATTATCTGAAACACAGAAATAAAATTATTCCACAGGATAACTTTACCTTAGAGAAGTTGCAGATTTTTTTGTTTGTTTGTTTGTCTGTTTCAGGTTCACTGAGGGTACAAAGAATTAGGTTACAATGTTTGCATCTGTTAGGTAAAGTCCTTCTTACCAGTGGGTCCTGCCCCCAAGACGTGTGCCAGATATGCCCATTAAGTGGGAGTACACTCATCCTCCTCCCTTAAGTTTCAGATTTTTATAAAAAAGGTAGTAAAATCTCTAAGGAAAACTATTTTCTTTCCTAGTTTCATACTTTGGTAAATGACCTCTCCCTTTAAAATGAAAAGGACACTTTCACAATCAATCTTACAGGTCATGATGTTGGTAAAACAGGCTGCATGAAGGCAAAAAGGTCAGCCACCCACCTCGAGGTGGTGGAATGCTAAGCGCTTACCTTCATAAGGTCAGAACTCAAGCTTCCTGAACAGACTCTAAATATTTTATCCACCTATGAAAATTAAACAATAAGTATACTGACCACCGATAACTTTCACTTTCTTTATCCATTTACGTTTTATCAAAACTTCATGTGAGGGTATGTTTTTTCTAAAAATTCAAATAAAATAATTTAAACAGCACAAGGAGGCTGTTCAGTACAGATGAGAATTTTCAAATAGTTTCAGTTTTTCTTAGAAAAATCAACGAATAGTTTACTATGCTATGAAGTCAAAACTTGGTAGTATAAGAAAGAGAATCTTAAAATTTCATGAAACTAGAATTTAACCTTTGAAACAAGTTAGCAGTAAGAACTTATAGCCTTAAGTTCATTAAAAATGCAACAAGGAACAAAAATTCACAAAAGAAATGCAAATGACTGTCCCATATGAAACTTAAATCTCATGAATAATTATAAATTATAAGGTACCAATTCTAACTATCAAAGTAGCAGATTAAACAGTAATATTAAATGTTGGTGATAATAAACGTTTCAGCTATTCTGACCACCATAAAAGATGTTAAAATATTTGTCCCAGTAACTTCTTTTAAGAATTTAACTCTTATATATTCAATATATATTTAGTAATTATCTACTAATTGAGCAATACTATGCCATGTGTTTGAAAATCAAGTCATCAAAACATGGATCTGTTTTTAAGAAAGTCATAATCTAATGAAAATAACTTACACAAGGATTCCAAAGCACTTAAAAGGAAAGAATTAATTTGAGTCAAACCTTAAGAATGAGAGTAACCACCTTTGCGGTGATTCACAAAATTACCACAACAAAAAGGGGCAGTTTTCCTGCCTTTTGAGCTTGTGGTGAGCTTGCATGTCTTGGTCCCCTTAAAGCTGGGGAAAGAATTGTCCCCTTAAAGCTGGGGAAAGAATTGTGACCCATCTACAGGCAAAGATGTTCATCACGGGGTTATAAACTGAGAGGAAAAAACAACCCAGAAAAAAAACCTCATTTGACTAACTGTAGAAAATATTTAACATACCATGGTGTATGACTGGATGGCATGTTTACAGCCATTAAAAATAGTATTTTGAAGAATATTTAGTAACAGTTTAAAAACACTTATAGTATAATTTCGAGAGTAAAAACCAGGGCATATGGCTTACGCCTGTAATCCTAGCACTCTGGGAAGCCAAGGTGGGAGGACTGCTTGAGCCCAGGAGTTTAAGACCAGTCTGAGCAACAGCAAGACCTCATCTCTATAAATAAATGAACAGATAAATAAATAAAATCAGGCTATAACATGATCACAATTTTGAATAAAAATATAATACATGGGGGAAAAGACTAGAAGGAAATAAAAGTTAGCAGGCATAAACCTTACCAGTGACTTATTTTTTATCTTTACCTCCTATAATTTTAAATGCTACTGGGGTATAATGCAAATTTTATCAGCAGGAAGGGAAGCAAGGAGAATGAAACTTTAAAAGTAAGGTAGAGTAATGGATCTCAAGATGAGAGGAATTCATGTTTTTAAGAATAGGCGAAGCTAAATGAAAAAGTATGTTAGTTTAGAAAGATTATGCAAATTTGGAGGCAATTGGTCATATACACATATCAATTTAATTATCAGAATGAAAAGGGTACAGAAACAGAGGAAACAATTGGCATTCATCTTGTGGTGAGAGAAAGAACTAGTCAGATATTCCCAAAGTACCCATTATAAAACCATGTATGTTCCTCATTGTAAATCAGATTTAAGAGCACTAATTGCTTCAAAAACTTAAAGATTCGGCTTGGTGCCCGTAGCACAGCGGTTATGGCGCTAGCCATATACACCAAAGGTGGCAGGTTTGAACCCGGCCTGAACCAGCTAGACAACAATGACAGCTGCAACAAAAAATGGCTGGGTGTTGTGTCAGGCACCTGTAATCCCAGCTACTTAGGAGGATGAGGCAAGAGAATTGCTTAAGCCCAAGAGTTTGAGGTTGCTATGAGCTATGACGCCACAGCACTTTACTAAGGGCAACTTAGTGAGACTCTGTATCAAAAAAAAACTTAAAAGATTTTTCCAGAGTCCTTCTAAAGTCCACACAGAAGTCATAAAATAAACATGCATAAACACAAACTTAACTTTCAGTCTCATTATGAACATGTTTTAAAAGATGCACGTTCTTCACTACTGCCAGTGAAATATATACAACTGAAATTTAAGTTAACATTGCTCTCTTAAAATCAAATTTAGTAATTAATAAAAATTATTTTATAATTTACCAGAGTGGAAACTTTTTTGTGTGACTTTCTCTGAAAAGGGTAACAAATGCTGGCTGACAAACTAGACAACTTTTGACTAAAGTAGTTCACGTAACTCATTGAAAATATAATCTTGTATAATACAAAAAATAGTGTTACTACCTGAAAATTTATTCACTGTGTCCTTGCTTCCATTTGTTTCGGCTCCTACACGTCTGAACTGCTGTACTATGCTATTTAATTCAGAAGAGCGCTGAGAGATTCTATGTTCAGCTATTCGAAGACGTTCTTTCAAAGCAAGAAATTCTCGTTGATAAGCAATAAGTTTTTCTAGAAGAAAAACCAAAAACGTTATTAGTGTATGTCTTAAAAAAAAAAAAAACTAGAAAACTTTATCAAGATACAGTAGCAGGTGCAGCAGAGCCCTGGTGCCCACTTGCCCATTTCTGCTCCTGACGCACTACTGGTCCTCCCAGAGGAATGAGCCAGTCAGGAAGCTGCTGCAGCCACAGCTTTTGTTTACCAGTTGCATAGATAGAGGGTGCCAAAAAATGTATATACATGTTATGTAAGGAAGAACTGTATTAAAATTGTCATAGTTGGGGCAGCGCCTGTGCCTCAAAGGAGTAGGGCACTGGCCCCATATACCAGAGCTGGTGGGTTCAAACCCGGCCCTAGCCAAAAACTGCAAACAAATAAATAAATAAAATAAATAAAATTGTAATAATATATACCAGTAACAGCTATTATCTTGTATATTATATCTTCCATCTTTTATAATTGCTACAACTTTAATGTATATTTTCCTCTCTTAAATCATATATACATTTTTTGGCACCCTCTCTGTGTATATATATCTAGATATATATCTATACACCCACATATACACACACATATATCTATGTATATACATATACACACACATTTATTTATAAATAAAAATATAATCCAAACAGAAGTATAAGATTAGAAATTTTAATTAATGTCAAATTTTTCAGAAGAAAATATTTATTCCTTGATACAGAACTGAAAATTTAAAGAGGCCAAGCACCCTGCCTATAATTCCAGCACTTTGGATGGCCAAGATGGGAGGATCACTGGAGCCCAGAAATAGGAGGTTACAGTGAGCTATGATTGTGACACTGCATTCCAACCTTGTCCCTGAAAAAAAGTTTTTAGAATTAACACTTTATGCATAACACTAACCACATGTGTTGAAAGGTTCAAACAATAATAAAAACCATTCATATCAACCAGACATAGAGATGAGGCAGAAACTGATAAAATATGTAAAATAAAAACACAAATATATCATACTTTATAGCATTATCATTAATTGCCATAGTCTAAATGTTTCCTCTGTACTTCCTATTCTACAAAGCAGGCTTCAGTCAAATTTATAATCACTAAAAATTCAATGAGCCACATGTACAATGACCCTAGTTAAAAGTCATTCATTTTTACCAACCTGAGATAATCACAGGTCAAGAGAAGCCTGGTCTGGGAGATGCAAGTGGATTTTATGAGGATAAATGTAGACATGGAAACAATGAGAATAACTGAGACAGCACAAAATCCACAGTGAGACAAGGCCAAGGACTGAGCCCGTTACAGTCCTCCCCTGAAGACTCAGGCAGTGCCTACATACTAGTTTCTAAACACCATCTGCTACTAAAAAGAACTAAAATTCTTTGGAGAACTAATTTTAAGATGAACCTGGAATGTTCCTGTGTCCGTATGAAAGGGTTATTAAAAGAAAAAAATGACAGGACATTGTCAAGAGGACACAGGAGGGTATTTGAGAGGCTCCCACAGGCCAAATATGGGATAATTTAAGTATCAAATACTGATGGCAATGGTTATAACCTAGTAAATAAAAGAATCCATGAGTCCTTATAAATAATAAAGAATTCATTAAGAGATAAGGGAAAAGTGTTTCTTATAGTAGAATGCCAAGTAATAAACAGAAGAAACAGGCACTCTGGGAGGCTGAGGTGGGAGGACTGCTTGAGGCCAGGAGTTCAAGACCAGCTTAAGGAAGAACAAGACCTCATCTCTCCAAAAAAAGAAAACTTAGTTGGGTATGGTGGTACACGCCTGTAGTCCCAGCTACTTGGGAGGCTAAGGCAGGAGGGCCACTTGCATCCAGGAGTTTGAAGTTGCAGTGAACTTTGATGATTCCATTGAACTTTAGCCAGGGAAACAGAGACCCTGTCTCAAAAAAGGAATGATAAAAGTTGGAAAATTACCATTTTGCAACCATCACAGCAATTAACTGATTCAGGCAAGAATCAAAGTATCTCTCATGAAGTGCTCATTAATTTACAAAGGGAAAAAGGCTAATTTTACAGTGGAGAAAGCTGGCAGACAGCATCTCAATTAAGGATTCCAAGTTCACACTTGACAACAATGGGACTGAGATCGTGTGACTTCTGAAGTGAAGTACAGAGGATGCCCCTCATTAGGTGGTACTCCTGCCAAAAAAGCATAATCTGAGTCTAATCTTGAGGAAACATCAGACACATCCAAATTGAGAAATTATGTATAAAGCAAACGGCTTGTACTTTGAAAAATGTCAAGGTCATCAAATACAAAGGCCGAGGAAATGCCCAAGAGCACAAAAAACTAAAGCTGACCGGACACCTACATGCAAAGCACAATCCTGGACTGGATCTTGGACCAGAAAAAACAAATTGTACCAAGAACATCACTGGAAAAATAACGTAATATAACTACAGAATAGCTAATATTGTGCAAATGTTAAATTTCCTGAATTTGACACTTACACTGTGGTAAGACCATGTCCTTGCTCTTAGGAAATAAACACTGAATTATTTAGGAGTAAAGAGACACAATTTCCACAAGTCACTCTTAAGTGGTTTTGAAAAGATCTATAGATAGATGAGAAGCAAAATGTTCACAACATGGGAAATGGGTAGAGAAGTTGTTTGTATTATCCCTGTAACTCTTCATTTGATTTTTTTTTTTTTTTTTGGTCTTCTTAAAGTAAAAAGAAAGGTTGGTGGCAATACAAGCTGAGACTTTCAGCAGCTGTCGAGTGGCATGGAAGGATATGGATCTAAGGACAGTCTGTCTCCACATGCATTTTCTTGGTATTTTTTGAAACCACCATCCCAGAGACCAGCTTCACCAAGTAAGAAAAATAATCAATCCTAGTAGAGAAATGCCCCCACCCCTAATTCCAAAAAGTTCCCCTGCTTTGAGGTAAAGTGACTATTACAAATTTAATCTAGAAAGATCTGTTGAGCCCACGGAGTACTGAGTAAGGTTCAGATGTTACTGCTGTTCTTAATCTAAAGCCCACAGCTATGAAGAGGCTCCAAACAGGACACACCTCTCTCTCTCAGGTCCTTTGTTTTTGGCTACACCCTTCCATATTAAGAGTTCCCCGTACCATCATGGCAAACTCATATTCCATCTACAAAACCAAGTTGGCTTTCTAGAACTTTCTAGAATTTACCCTAGAATTTCCTCCATTTATATTTCCCAAAATAGTATATTGCTCTCTTGAGAAGAAGAGTGGTATATCGGTTCTCAGCATTTTAGTTCAAACTTCAACATAACAGACAAAAAATTTCTTCCAAATCAATGACATGTATTTGACAAGTCTCTGTTTTCCATGTTAATAACAAAATTCCTATTTTTCCTTTTCTTTGAATCATTTCAATCAGTTTCTTTGTGGGCAGAAAACTGTGAGGGAACAATAACGCTTCTCATCTTACTGGGAAGTACTTGGGTCTGTCTGTTTTGTTTTACTGTAAACCAAGTCCAACATTTTAAAATTTTATATCCAGGCTGGACAATGAAAACACAAATCATATTTTCTGCAAATCATGTTTTGTGAACTTAAGATTCTGAAACACGGGCAGCGCCTGTGGCTTAGTGAGTAAGGTGCCAACCCCATATACCGAGGGTGGCAAGTTCAAACCCAGCCCTGGCTAAACTGCAACAAAAAATAGCCAGGCATTGTGGCAGGTGCCTGTAGTTCCAGCTACTTGGGAGGCTGAGGCAAGAGACTCTCCTAAGCCCCAAGAGCTGAAGGTTGCTGTGAGCTGTGACGCCATAGCACTCTACCATGGGTAAAAAATTGATACTTTCTCTAAAAAAAAAAAAAAAAAAAAAAAAGATTCTGAAACATAAAATTTCCAAAGGAACCACTTTAATTCCTTTAACTCAAATAATCAGATCAGTTTTTCCAGTGAAAATGGTACCTTTAGGCTTTCAAGGACTTATTAAGTTGAACCATATGAAACCATTGATATAGATCTTTTTTGACAAAAATAGCAATTTCACATGATAACAATGTAAATAACAGATCTGGACTGTACAACTTCATTAAGAAATTGACCAAGAGGATAGATGAATAATTAACATAAACAAAAAAAGCACTAAAAACAGCCAACATGTAACACATAAAACAGAGACTAGGAAACTTTCATTTGTCAAACAGCAGTAAGTCCCTAGCAAGATATGAGGAAATACTACTAAATTCTATGAGCCAACATTAAAAACTGGATTTTTATGTTGAAATCAAAATTATCAAAAATTAAACCCATTTTTATTTTTTCTAATTTTTTAAATTGTAATATTTATCAAACAATAAAATAGTACTGAAAAGAGTGTTGATAAGTCATCTGGTTTATCTCTCAAATTTTCTTCAGCACTACACTGAACTTTTTCACACAGAAAAAAAATTTTTTTAACATAAATGAGTGAGAGGCTAAGGTCAGAGGATCATCTGAGGCCAGGAGTTCACAATTAGCCTGCGCAATATAGGAAGATCTTGTCGCTAAATAGATAAATTAATTAACAATTTGGGCATGGTGGTGTGCACTTGTAGCCAGAGATACTCGGAGTCTGAGTCAGGAGGATACCCTAAGGCCAGGAATTCAGGACCAGCGTGGGCAACATACCGGGTCTCATCTCAACAACAACAAAAAACAATCAAAGGAAAAAAGTGAGGATTTCCTTTAGTAAGAGATTCTAAAATATAACAAACTTTGCTTTTCAGGAAGTCACTGCTTTTGAACATTTTATTTCACATTCAGCACTCTTATACAACCACTTTAAAATAGAAAGAACATGGCCTAGATGAAATCGCAGGCAATTCCCCACTTACAAAACTCTTAATCATAAAGAAAAAATAAAGGCCTGGATTCAGAGGGCAGTTTAGGAGAACTAAAATCTAGAAAAGCCAAAAGACACAGTAAACAAGAGTCCCCATGAAACAGGGTGGAAGGATGAAAGAAGAGAATTTGAAAAGACAATTCTAGTTAGAATAGATAGCTAAAAAGTTACAAACAAGACCGGGGATCTCATGATTTCCCAAACTTTACCATACACCATCCAGAAAGACTTGTTCAAACACAGAATTCTGGACTCCACTTTCAGAGGTTCTAATTGCACAGGTCTGAGATGGGGCCTAAGAATCTCTAACAGGCTTCAAGGTGATGCTTGTGTTGCTAGTCCTAGGTCCATCCACCGAGAAGCCCAAAGGTAGCCAATGTTGTCCTCAAGGAAGATCTAGACTCAAGTGACCTACCCCTTCTCCTCTCCTTTCCTCTGGTCCACAAGTTAAGGGATCTAGGGACAGAAAGGGCTCATTTAAATGTTTAGGACCCTAAAATTACCTACATTAGACCTAAGGCAGAGAGGGATTTTGAAGTAGGCAGTGAGGGCCTATTTCAAAGGGCTCTTTTAAGAGTTATGTGGCATTATCAAGATCATTCCATTTTTGGAGTACTCCAGTCAGGATCTATCACATAAATATGGATTCTGAAAAGACCTGCACCCTTTTAAGCTCAGAAGGGAAAATGGGCTCCCAGTATATACTTTATTTAAATTAAAACAAAGAATATAATTCATTTGTTCCCTTACATGATATTTTCAGTGTACTAACAAAACAAGATCATTGGGCAGTGCCTGTGGCTCAAAGGAGTAGGGCGCCGACCCCATATGCCAGAGGTGGCAGGTTCAAACCTAGACCCAGCCAAAAAAAAAAAAAAGATCCTTACTAGTGAATAAGAGTTATGCTATGGTTCAAAAGTTTTCTGGAACACAATCCCTATTTCTCTTAAGTTATCCTCTAAGTAATTTAATCATTAACAGTGTCACATTCAAAACAAACTTCTAGGTAGAGGCTTAATAAGTTAAAATCTATCTCCTGACCTTACAAAGAACAATAATACCTTAAGGCAAACAAATCTATTAGACAAATTTTCTTAAATAGCTGCAATTATTTTCCTTGACAAAGTCCCAAATCCCATTATTGTAAAGAAAAACCCTCATTAGAATACACTTAGCTATGTATTTAGAACGGTTCTTTACTTTGAAAAAATATTGACAGTGATTTTATTCAACCTGATGTTTTGATATTCAACGACCATAAGGAACTTGGAGAAAACATTAGTAGATGGCTTTAAACTTTAAGCTTATTGGCAGATTTTTTTTCATAAAAGTGTTGATTCATTCTCAAAAGAAAATTTAGAAGAAACACTTTGTATTCTGGAAGATAATAATGCCATGGTTTTTGGGTTTTTTTGGAGATGGAGTCTCACTATGTCACCCTCAGTAGAGTGCTGTGGCGTCACAGCTCACAGCAACCTCCAACTCTTGGGCTTAAGCAATTCTCTTGCCTCATCCTCCCAAGTAGCTGGGACTACAGGTGCCTGCCACAATGCCTGGCTATTTTTTTTTTTTTTGTCCCAGTTGTCATTGTTGTTTAACTGGTCTCGGCTGGGTTTGAACCTGCCAGCTACAGTGTTATGTGGTGGTGTAGGTGGCTTGCGCTGTAACCACTGTGCTATGGGCGTAGAACCGCCATGTATTTTCCTATGAAGAATTCCTCCACACAAAGCATTTTATTGTACATTAGAACTCTTTATCTAAAAAGCAGAATATCGCTAATTAACCAGTCACACACTGTGGACTAGCTCCAAGACAGACAGTGTTCTCACTGCACCTCCTCCCCCAGCTAGCTCTGGTTATTATATTTATGACCTATTTCGTGCTTCTTTCCTCTTCCCACTTTCCTCTGGTTTCTCAATTGCCACCTTCCCTCCTACTATGCTTCTGTAAAATTTTTTTCAAACTCTTTTTGCGCTTCTTTTCTGTACTTTTCATTTTCAACCACAAACTTTATGGTGCTCACTTTTCTTCCTTCGTATTATTCATGCTCCCCGCCATCCACCCACAGTAACTTCCCCCCATCCTCCGTTTGATTTGTATCGAGTTACAGAAGAATTTTTCCTTCAATTGAATAGTTTAAATCGTCTGTTCACCTGCCCCCAGACTAAGAAAGAAAAAATAAAGAGGGTTTGGCTGAGGGCGGAGCAGTCGTGGGAACATTGAGCTATAGCCTCGTTCCCCCTCATCTGACCCTTCACATGCAGAGACAAGTACAGACACAGGCCCAGTTACTCCAATGCAGGTGAGGACACAGGTTATCAAGATTTGATCTTTACTTCCCATCCCGTCCTGCTGCCCACTTACCCTCAGAATGCCAGCAGGGTCCACTGCACCCATCTTTAGCTGTTCACTTTCTTTTTTGAAATCTATTTTTAAGGACTGACATTTCATGACTTTTAGTCTTTCCTAGAAGTCTTCCAAAACATAAAGGGAAAGTCTGTTTTTAAGAAAAGAATAAAACTCATCCTATCTTACAATTATGAATCTATCAGACCATTTATAAACGTAAGATACTGTAACAAACAAGACTCCAAGGTGACCCCAGGGATTCTCACCCTCCTAATGTTCAGACTTCTATGATTCTCTCCCCCGTAAATGTGGGTAGAACTATGAGTTGCTTCTAACAAACAGAATGTGGCAAAGGTGGTGGACGTCACTTCTGGGATTGTGTCATTATCATATAGGACTCCCTCTCTCTACAACATCTATAGTGTAGAATACATAGTATCTGTAGACACTCTCTTCAGCTGACTCTCCTCAGCTGACTTAGAAGTAAGCAACTAGGCTCGGCGCCTATAGCTCAACCAGCTAGGGCGCCAGCCACGTACACCTAAGGTGGTGGGTTCAAATCCCCAGCCCGGACCCGCCAAACAACAATGACGGCTGCAACCAAAAAATAGCCGGGCGTTGTGGCGGGCGCCTGTGGTCCCAGCTACTTGGGAGGCGGAGGCA